>PISX010003891.1:0-129880 GCA_004024625.1 Mellivora capensis
CAGAATTTTTGCTTTATACATATAGTGAAGCTGTATTATTGGGACATACAACTTTAGAATTCTAGCATTTCCATGGCAGATTGACTCTTTCATCATAATGAAATGTTCTTTCTAGTAGTCCTTCTTGCCTGAAAGTCTACTTTGCTTGATGTTAATATAATGACAAGACCCTTTTTGGGGTTGTTTGTTGTTTTTTTTTTAAAGAAACAGCGTTCTTTTTTTTTTTTTTTTTAAGATTTTATTTATTTATTTGACAGAGATTACAAGCAGGCAAGAGAGGCAGGCAGGGAGAGAGAGGAGGAAGCAGGCTCTCCGCAGAGCAGAGAGCCCGATGTGGGGCTCGATCCCAGGATCCTGGGATCATGACCTGAGCTGAAAGCAGAGGCTTTAACCCACTGAGCCACCCAGGTGCCCCTTTTGGGGTATTTTTTAAAAATTTAAATTCAATTAATTAACATATAATGTTTCATTTTCTTGATGGCTGAGTAGTATTCCATTGTATGTGTATATACCACATCTTTATCCACTCATCTGTTGATGGACATCTGGGCTCTTTCCATACTTTGGCTATTGTGGACATTGCTGCTATAAACATTTGGGTGCATGTGCCCCTTCGCATCACTACATTTGTATATTTAGGGTAGATACCCCAGTGGTGCGATTGCTGGGTGGTAGGACTCTATTTTCAACTTTTTGTGGAACCGCCATACTGTTTTCCAGAGTGGCTGCACCAGCTTGTATTCCCACCAACAGTGTAGGAGGGTTCCCCTTTCTTTGCATCTTAACCAACATCTCTCCTTTTCCTAACCTGTTAATTTTAGCCACTAAGTGGTATCTCACTTTAAATTTAAGCCATTTAGTGGTATCTCACTGTGGTTTTGATCTGTATTTCCCTGATGCCGAGTGATGTTGAGCACTTTTTCATGTGTCTGTTGGCCATTTGGATGTCTTCTTTGCAGAAATGTCTGTTCATGTCTTCTGCCCATTTCTTTGGATTTTTTTTTGTTTTTTTGGGTGTTGAGTTGGTAAGTTCTTTACAGATTTTGGATACTAGCCCTTTATCTGACATGTCATTTTCAAATAAGATTTTTTTTCCTTCTTTTTATCAGGTTTATTGAGGAAGATGCCACCACGTTGTTCATAATGCAGAACAATTCAATTACCCTAAAAAGTTTCCTGGTGCCCATTTTCAGTTCTCCCTCATCCCCTCAATACTGACCCCCTAGCAACAACTGATGTGTTTCTGTCACTATAGTTTTCCTCTTTCTGTTTAATCTAAGTGAAATAATATGGCACACAGTCTTACTGTCTCCTTTTGTCTCTTTAAGCATGATCCATTTGAGATTCACCCATATTGTGGTTATCAGTAGCTCATTCCTGTCTATTGTGAAGTGTATCCCACTGTATTAATATGACCCAAATTGTCCCAGATTTGATTGGAAGCTCTTTCAAACTGTTCTGTGTCATTCTGACATGTCCCCATCATTCACTGATCACTTTTTCACTTTCTGGCAGAAGATGTTCCAGGGCTCATCTTATATCCAGCTCGAGATGTTAACCTACAACTTAACCTTAATTTTTAACACTATGTTTGCCTTAGAGAGTTTTTTTTTTAAATTACACACATTATATGCATTCAGGACTAAATACATTGAGAGTCAAAGATGGCCTTGAAATCTCAGAGGAGTTTTTTTTTTTTTTTTCCACCTCTACCCAGAGCTTAGACGACAAAATTTTCCTTTGTTATTTGCCTCTCGGTGGAGATTTTCATTTAGTTTAAGCCATGTATTCCAAGTAACCAGTGATGTACTGATAACTGGTCAGCAAATGACTATCTGGAAGAAAGGGAGAGATCCTAATTTACAGCCCAGTGGATTTCTAGGCATGTAGCAGTTTCACTGTTCATTCTCCATCACAAACTGGTGTGTTCTGCTTTGTTCTTAGGCTCAGATCATTCTTCTTCCATTCTCTTCCATCAATTTAAAAGTGTGTATGTGGGATGCCTGGGTGGCTCAGTCGTTAAGCATCTGCCTTCCGCTCAGGTCCTGATCCCAGGGTCCTGGGATCGAGCCCTGCATCGGTCTCCCTGCTCGGTGGGAAGCCTGCTTCTCCCTCTCCCACTCCCCCCGCATGTGTTCCCTCTCTCGCTGTGTCTCTCTCTGTCAAATGAATAAATAAAACCTTTTAAAAAAATAAAAGTGTGTATGTGTGTGTATGTTGTGTATGTTTATATTATTCTCATGCCCCATAGCACTAGATGTTTTGTACCTGGAGAATTTCAGAGTCTTTTGTCTGTCATATTACTAGAAATGAATACCTCTTATGGATTTCTCATAAGATGTTAATTCATCAACATCCTAATCATATGTCTTGAGCAATAATTTTAATGGACTTTATTTACCAATTGAACACATCATAATACCTGTCAAACATGCTTTGTTTCTTGTACATTAAGAATTGTTTATTTAGATAATGGAAAATATTTGCCTCTAATATCACAGTCAGAACAAAAAAGCTTCAAAATATCAATTGTTATTATCCACGAATGATTTTATTATTATGTAATAAGATCCACTTATTGTCTGAAAGAATGTTTTTCAGACTTCCTCTTTGGAGCCCTGATAGTCCCATTGGTTTTTTTAAGGGACCCTGCAAGAGACAAAGAGGACTGAATGAGGGGTCTATTCCAGCTTCCAACTTAGATTTATACTACTGGATTTTAGTATAAGGTTTTGTTTGAAGACCAGTTCCATGGCTACTAAAAGTTTGCAAAGCCTTTTAAATTTCATTTGCCAACTCTAGGGGCAGAGAGATACAGCTCCTAACAGAAATTAGGGCATATTGTAAAGAAATTGAGTTCCTGAAGTGGGTCTGTGTTTATCCAGGCTGCATGCTCCCACTCGCACAAACCCTATCCTGCCAGAAAGTATTACGATAGCAAGAGATGGTGAATATTGTAGCTCATGTGAAGAAAAATATTCGTGGGTCCTTAGAATGCTTGAAACTTTTGTATGGCTCTTGCAGACAATTTGCTGCCATACAAATCTTTCTAAAGTCAGATGAGAAGGGTTTCGAACATCTCATTTCCGTGTTGACCTTCTTTGGAGTCTCTATCAAGCGGAGAAATCATCAAAGGGATGATAACATGAAAGGAATCCCTTAGCAGGAGAGAAAGGGAGAAAAGAGAAATCCACACATAACCTCGCCTGCTCCTAGAAAGTGAAGACCTGACTAAGCTCTTTTCAAAGGCATACAGAGCTATTTCTCTCCGAAGAACCTAAGAAGGCTTTTAAAAAAATTTTTTGCTTGTTTTCCAAAATTTCAGCATTTGATGTTTTAAATGCAGTCAAGTGCACAATTTTAAAATGGCACTTGGAGGTAGTGGGTTAAATGACAGCCTGGCCATCTTGTCTCCCTCAGGACATCTGGGGGCCCACTGCAGTCTTGGCATAATTGGGACATGATTTAAAACCTCATAAGGTTTTGGGGCCGCCTGGGTGGCTCAGTGGTTAAGCGTCCGACTCTTGGTTTCCACTCAGGGCATGATCTCGGGGTTGTGAGATCGAGCCTCCCCCACCCTCTTTGCCCCCAGGCTCTGTGTGGAGTCTGTCTGAGATATTTTCCCCTTCCCTCTCCCTCCCCCTCTGCTTCTCCTCCCCACTCATGCGCATGTACTTTCTCTCTCTCTCTGTCTCTGTCTCTCTCTCTCTCTGAAATAAATAAACAAAATCTTTGAAACCTCATGAGCTTCTGTCACTGCTCAACCTCTCTGCACTCTGTCATACTGTTACCAACCGATCCAGGATTTTATAGGGCTACAAACATTTTCTTTCAAATGTTTGGTACAGTCAACATGCTGCTTATATCAGAACTTAAGTTCCTTCAGTTATTCGGTCCTCTTAGCTCAACAGTGTGAGGAAAATTACACAGCAGAGGTCAAACCCACTTGACGAAAGAGAACTAAATGTGTATGTATGTGAGTTTGTAATAACCAGCTTTGATGAATTTATGCTTGCTAAGAAGCCGGGGGGTGGGGTGGGAGTGGAAAACTATCATCATCTGGAAAGTGGAAAGTGGTTTTCTTCCCCTTGTGGTGCTGCTACTGGTCAACAGCTAACCTCCCCGACACCTCTAAGTGCCCAGACCAGACACCTGGGCAGCATCATTGCCTTCGCTGTCTCCTCTTCCTCCAGCATGTGTGGTAGTCAGGACTCTCCAGAGAAACAAAACCAGCAGGAGAATCAGATATATATGAGAATGAAGCCATTGGTCTAGTATAACTCTGCCGGCATAACTCTTCTTTGCTCGAAAGATACAACTGGAGAAGGAGACAGTTTTATTTATCAAATGAGTCACTGTTCATTAAAAAAGTAAAGACCTTGAAAAATAGCATCCCTTGCAAGTGTGTCTCTAAATAACTCTCCAGGCTCACTGTTAGAGGTTATTTGATGCTATTTTAAAATGCACAGGAGAATTGGAATAGAATCCACTTGATCTTAGAAATCCAGGTGTCACCTTGGTTTTGTCTCTCACACCTTTGCATTTCCCAGATTTCCTTTTTGGATCTCTTAGGTCAAAGGAAGGTTAAATGAATTAATTAGATGTAAGACCGTTAGAAGCCCTTGGGGCATATCTGGCACATGGTAGGTACACAATATTAAGGCTTCTCCTACCTTATCTTTTTAAAACTACTGGAATAATCCTGTTAGGTAACTAGTAGTAAGATCCTCTCTTTATAGATAAGAAGACCAAGGCTCAGGAAGAGTAAATGAGTTTCCATGAGCTCACAGGTGGTAAATGAAAGAGGCAGTGATCAGACCCAGGTAGCCTGACCCCGAAGTCCACACTCACCAACATCAGGCTCTACCTCCCTGGGCTCAGTAACCTTTGATGTAAGAGGCAGAGGGCACTTAGCCCACTCAGAGGCTCTAAGTAGCTGTTCTATGAACTTTGATTAATACAAATAGATGAAATTGTTACTTGAACAATGCAACTTGTTGGCTGGGTGTACTTGTCTAAAGCATGACTTTATTGTATGCTATCTTTGTGTCTGTGCCAACCTGCCTTCCACTGCTAGTAATACCAATAAGGTCCTTCAGATTAACCCTTTCATACCATGGAATAGCAAGCAGCAAGAAAATGAACAAACTCAAGCATTCACAGCGGTATTGATGAATTGCTCAAACATAGACTAAGTAACAGGAATCAGGCACAAAATAATACACACCGTCTGGTTCTGTTGATTTTTAAACAAAACTAAACAAGTGTGTTTAGGGATGCATGGCAAACAGGGAAGTAAAGCAAGAGCATGAGTACCAGAAATTCATAGCTGTGAGTCTCTTCAGGGAAGAGAAAGGGTGTTGTGGTTGGGAATGGGCATGGGGGGCTTCTGGAGGCGATTTTCTATTTCTTGATCTTGATATAAAGCAAACACAGCTGTTTGCTTTATAACAGTTTACGAAGCTGAAATTTAAGTTTTCTCTACGTGTGTGATACTTAACAATAAGAATGTTTGGAAAGCAGGGGCACCTGGGTGGATCAGTGGGTTAAGCCTCTGCCTTCAGCTCAGGTCATGGTCTCAGGGTCCTGGGATCCAGCCACGCATCAGGCTCTCTGCTCAGCAGGGAGCCTGTTTCCCCTCTTTCTCTGCCTGCTTCTCTACCTGCTTGTGATCTCTCTCTCTCTCTGTCAAATAAATAAAAAAATAAAATATTAAAAAAAATGTTCAGAAAGCAAAGGTAGGAAACTGTTAGAGGTAGAAAGCAGTGAAGAATTGTGCAATAGTGATGACATCATTGCTCTACAGTGATGAATAATTTGAAAGTCTAAATTAGGGTTTCTCAGTTGTGGTTGGGTAAGAGGACCTCCTACAGCATGAGCACCAGAGGAACTTTTAAAGATACAAGTTCTCATCATTCCTCCGTCCTTCGATTCTCCTTCATTCACGTGGCATTACTTGTTGAACACCTGCTATGTGTCAGGCTCTGTAGGTCTTGAAGGTTCTGCAGGGAACAAAAATAATGAATCCCTCCCTTGATGGAGCTTACAGTCCAAGGCTTCAGAAGGACCCAGTAATCTGTATTCTCACAAACTCCTACATGATCCTTCATGTGAAAACAACTGGTCTATGTACTAAATTTTGTTTAAATCCTTCTGAGCTCATACTTACAGAAAGACTCATTTGAATCAAGTTAGAATGTAAAGAAAATTAGCTCCTATCACAGAAAATCTGAAGCATTTTTACATGAATTGAAATTCTTCAGCCAATATGGGTCAAAAGAACATCCTGGCAATTATCATTTATTTCCCAATTGTCCTTCAAACCTTTAGTTACCATCTCCTTCTGTCATTAATCTTTTGAGTTCTAAAATGATTCCACTCCCACCTACTCTCATCTTGTGTGTATTTTTTCCCCCTTAGTATAAATGGGACGCGTTAAGCCAGTGATTCTTTAAAGACATAGTAAAGAAACTTCCTTGGCTAATTTTAATTCCTTCTCTATGACAGCTTGGGCAGCTGTCATAGAGAATGAAATGAAATTTCATTCAGGGGATCCAAGAACTTCTTGAATACTGAGCAGTGCTCCTAATCTCTAATGAAGGAATCTAAATGACATTAAAGCAAATAAAACAACAATAATATCAACAAAAGCTCACAAAGATACAAGGCACTTCATTTAGAAATCTCTCATTTCCTTTAAAGAACCCAAACGATAAAAATGGGAGAGCTGAAGGTATTATGCTAAGCAAAGTATGCCAGTCAGAGAGAGACAAATACCATATGATTTCACTCATATGTGGAATTTAAGAAACAAAGCAGATGAATATAGGGGAAGAGAGGGAAAAATAAAATAAGAGAAAAACAGAGAGGGAGAAAACCATAAAAGACTCTTAACTACAGTAAACAAACTGAGGGTTGCTGGAGGGGAGATGGGTGGAGGGATGGGGTAACTGGGTGATGGGCATTACGGAGGGCACGTGATGTAATGAACATTGGGTGTTACATGTAACTGATGAATCACTAAATTCCACCCCTGAGACTAACAATATACTATATGGTAACTAAATTGAACTTAAATAAATTCTTTTTTTAAAAATGGGAGAGCTAAATGTAACCAAGCCCCAACTCCCATTAAAGAGAGAAATGAACTGATAGAGAAAGGACATGTGATCCTGCATGGGGTCATCCTGCCAAGATAAATAAAACTTCATTCATTCATTCATTCATTCACTTATTCATTCATTCATTCATTCGGTGTATCAGTCAGTACTCTTCTGGGCTCTCAGATTACTGCTGTAAATGAAAACTTCTGACTTGATGATGCTTACATTCTAGTGTGTATGTGTAGAGGGATAAGAGGTAGGCAGATAATGCATAAATTTAAAAGTAGGTTATTTAGGTAATCTTAGCAACAAAAAACATGAGTGGTTGCCTGGGGGCAAGGGTTGTGATGTGGGGGTGGGGAAGTCCCAAATGAGCAAGAGGGAACTTTTTGGAGTGATGGAAATGCTCTATATCTTGATTATAATGGTGATTACATGGGTGTGTACGTTTGTCAAAACTCAAAACTCACTCAGAGTATATAAAAATCTGATATCGGGACACCTGGGTAGCTCAGTCGGTTAAGTATCTGCCTCCATCCAGCTCAGGTCATGATCCCAGAGTCCTGGGATTGAGTCCCGCATCAGACCCCTTGCTCAGCAGGGAGTCTGCTTCTCCCTCTGCCTGCCACTCCCCCTGCTTTTTGCTCTCTCTCCCCCTCTCAGACAAATAAACAAAATCTTAAAAAAAAATAATAAAAATCTGCTATCATGCTGGTGTTCAATGAATATTGGATAAATAAATTATAAGTAACTTTTTAAAAAGTAATTTATTTAGGGAATTGGGGTATAATAACTGCTGTAGGGAAAAATAAAGCAGGCTGTCGGGGGTAGAAGCTGACAGGTGGAGAGGAGGTTTGAAATTTTACAGAGGATGGTTAGAGAAACCCTCAAGGAGAAATTGGCATTTGAGTAAAAACTTGCAAGCAGTGAGTGAACTGTGATGTCATGGAGGGAAGAACATTCCAAACCAGGTGTTTTCAGATGTGGCCACACCACGCAAGGCTCACAGGCAGAGCATGTACTTGGTCACTTTTCAGAACCAGAGTTATAAAATGGACATTCGAATTCCCTCTTAACAGAATGATTTCAAAGTTCAGATGAGATCATGGGTTTAGTCATGGATGGGAGATTTGGCATGAGGCAATTTCCATCTCAAAATGAACAGACACTTGTTTAGCATCGAATATATATATACCAAATTCTGAGGGTCTCACTATAAACCAGCACTGTTTAATGATAGGGAGGAATTTGTAAGAGTCTGACAGAGACCATGGAAAGGGGATAATTTTAATAGGTGGCATTTTCTGTAAGAAATGTAGGGTGGTAAAGGAAGCAGGTAGAGTAAATGACACGACCCACATTTTAAGGGTGAAGAAATTGAAATAGATATTCATGGACACAGCAGGGGTGGTTGGGGTAAGTTGTGAACACTGGCTCTCTGGCAACAGATACTGTGCTCACATTAATAAGGAATACTAATAAGGAAAATAAGGAGTAAGTCACAAGGATGAAAGGTATGGCATAGGGAAGACGGTCAGTGGTGCTGTAATAGCATTGCATGGGGGCAGGTGGGGGCTATACGGGTGGTGAGCACGCATACTGGATACTTGTCCAATCACTATGCTATACAGTTGACACTAATGTAACATTATGTATCCACTACATTCCATTTAAAAGAAACCAGAAATACCTCGATATAGTGTTCTCCCAGGTTAGCAGTGTGGGTGATTGAGACCTAGGGCCAAGCTCATTGCTCTTCCCTGCTGGTGCCACCACTTTGCCCATTGCTCCAACAATGAGCATAGTTGTGCTGAGCACAAATAGTGAGGCTGAGCAGGGAAGAAACAGAGCCAGTCCTCTAGCACATGGACCTGAGGGGGATGGATAGAGCTGTCAGGATGGGGAGGAAATGATCTCGGGTTTCACTCATCCTTTCACACCTATTTCCCCATCTGATCCTTGAAACAGTCTTGCTAACCCAGCAGAAAGTGTTAGTTCCGTTTTACATATAAAAGGAAAAAAGCTTAAAGAATGCAAGCACTTTGCCCAAGGTCATATGGCTAGGAAGTGGGAGAGACTAACATGAAGCCCAGATTTCTATCTCTAACTCCATTATTCTTTCAGCGATCTTATTTAGGTAGGCTATTGAGGCTGCTGGGGCTTGGTTCTCTGGAAAATAAAATGGGGGAGGGGGGAGGAGGTGAGTGAGCTATGACGTCCGTGTCTCTGGACGAACGCATCTTCACTTTTCTGCGTGCAGACTCCAACATGCTTTTAAAAGCCTAAATAAGAAAATAATGTAGTATTTAAGAGCAGTTTTAGATTTACAGAATTATTGCATACAGTAATATAAGAGTTCTTATGTATCCCAGACTCAATTTCTCCTATTATTAGTCTCATGTTACCTGGTATGATATTTGTCACAATTAGTAAGCTAATATTTTTTTTTAATTTTTAAAAGATTTTAAAATCTTTTTAAAGATTTTAAAGATTTGAGAGAGGGGGGGAGCACACAAGCAGGGATGAGGCAGGCAGGAGGAGGGGCAGACAGAGGGAGAAGCAGACTCCTGGCTGAGTAGGGAGCCCGATGTGGTACTCGATCCCAGAACCCTGGGATCACGACCTGAGTCGAAGGCAGACGCTTAACTGACTGAGCCACACAGGCGCCCGAATGAGCTGGTATTAATGCATTGTATCAGCTAAAGTTCATATTTTATCTAAAAGTCCTCTTTATTTTTTAATCTTAATACTTTTTTTCTGTTCCCGGTTCCCATGCAGGAAACCACAGTGCATTTAATAATCACATCTCCTTAGGCTACTCTTGTTTTGACAGTTTCTTGGGTTGTCCTTATTTTTGATGACCTTGACAGTTTTGAAGAGTACTGTTCAAGCATTTTGTAAAACTCCCTTTGATTGTGATTTGACTGATGTTTTTCTCATGATTAGACTAGAGTTAAAGGTTTTGGAAATGAAGACCACAGAGGTAAAATACCATCCTAACCACATCATGTCCAGGGTCCATGCTATCAATATTACTTATCATTGTTGATGTTGACTTTGATCACACACAAAACCAGAAAAAGCTAGAAATATATAGTTTTCCTCTATTTCCCTTTCTCTTTTTCCTTCTCTCTTCTCTGATGTCATTGGGAGGAGTAGGAAAAATGAAAATAGCATGAGAAATCATGAAAAAGAAATATTTCAGAAAGATTTTTCTTAAAAAACGGCATCAGAAAATTGCAGAGGTGTGTGTAATTTCTGTAGAATTATGACTAGGGAAAATAATTTCTGTTTTACCTTGTGTGTACTTCACATTTACTTTCTTGTTTTCCCCCACATGATACTATGTCAAACAACCAAAGATAAATTTACAAATTTAAGAAGTTAGAAGAAAATGACATTTTTCATGTTGAAATCGATAGACTATTTAGAATAACTACATGTCATTCAGTAGAATCAGAATGGAATTGATCCTCTCCTCAGAGTCAGCTGAGGCGTTTTCCACTCAACCTTGTAAATACGGTCCAGTCAATTTGATGCACCTATTTCTCTTTTTCATTAAAAATTTACTCTTGTGGAGGTACCTGGGTGGCTGAGTCGCTTGAACAGCCGACTCTTGATTTTTGGTTCAAATCATGATCTCAGGAGTGTGAGATTAAGTCCCACACAGGACTCTGTGCTCAGCTGGGAGTCTGCTTGAGAGTCTCTCCCTCTGCCCCTCCCGATTCTAAAGTAAATAAATAAATCTTTAAAAAAAATGTACCTTTATGGAAATTCCAATTTAATATTGATTTTTTAATTTGTAACAAAACTTGATGGAGGCTTTCTAAACAAGGGGGAAAACGGGCTGAAAGTAAGCCTCTTCTGTAATATTTATGTGTCATTTATAATGGATATGGGAATCCAAGTGCTCCCCATATATTACAAACGTTTATTTACATGGCCTTGTGACTTCTAAATGGTCATCACCCTAAAATAGTCACTTTGGCAGGAATCAAGACAAATATATGGACATTAATATAAGAGTGCAACTGTACCTGATTGAATTTAAGATTGTAGCAAGCTTTTATGCCATCCATACTCTTCTTCACAGTGTTAAAAGCCCAAGAGTGTTTTACTTCTTTCAACACTCATGAACCTGGTAGAGTTTGTTCAGTTGTAGCATTCTATGGAGAGGAGCGTGGCTTAACATAAAGGTGCGAAAAAGCTGGACCCACCTCCACCCCAATGAGTGTGTGATCTGGAGTCACCCATCTGGGTCCTATGGAATTCTGTCTCTAAAATGAAAAATTGTACCAGATGGTCTTCAAGGTTTATTCCTGCTTCAACGTTCTTTGCTTCTAGAGCATCATTGCTAACCATTCACCCCCAAATCATAAACCAACCACAAAACACCTTTCTACAAAGATTTCTATAAAGAAAATAGAAATTCCCTGTCAATCACTGAATTATCTGCTTCCCGTTGGGAAATTACTTTGATTATGTTGTTACCAAAGCAATACCGAATTAAATTTGGCATTTGCCTGTGAAGGTATTTATCTAGTCAGACTGATGTTTTTGGAAGAAATGTTTTAATTAGCTTATGGTTATTCCCATTAAAAATAAAAATCAAATTGAAAAAAAAAAAACCCCAATGGCCCTATTTCTTTTTGTGAACTAGTTTGGTTGTTCGCATTATTTGAAAATTTGAACACTCATGCAAAATTACCTGTGAGTGTACAATTTCCCTTATAACTAATAGAAATGCATAGACTGTTCTAAGATGGGCATACTCATAGTTAGTCATTTGAGAGAATAGAGTTGTGCATACCTGTGCATCATAGAAGAACACCCACACATACAAAGGCTGCATTTTTTAACCCAGACCTGAAATAAAAAAATAAAAGGACTAGAATGCCTTCTTACCACCTCCACCCTAACCACACCTTCCTGCCCGAAGCTTATTATCCAAACCTGGCTTTGCCCCAGTGTTTGCCTCTTTGAAATTTAAAAAAGATGTTGAGGGAAAAGGTGAGAGGAAGAATAAGATCAGGAAGAGAAATTGATGAAAAATAGATGAAGAGCAGGAAATTCTGGTGGGCGTGGCTTTGTAAAGTGAATTGCTGTCATTTGGAAATGTAAGAAAGCAATTAAGGCTACAAAAATAAGTAGGATGTGGCTCATTCTCTTATTTCCTCTGTTATGCTCAGAAACTAGATGAACATCAAACATTTCAGTTGAATTAGCCTGGTAGGGATTGTCTTAATGACATCGAATAAAATTTTATTTTTTCAGCAACCAGTGGTAGTTCAAGAAATTCAGTCAAATTCTTGCTTTGATCATTCGGCTTGGACCCCTTAAAAGACATAACTGAATCAATTTCATTCCCTCGTCCTTACATTTCCCAGATTGTGCTTGATCACTTCCACAGTGATTCTCTTAGAACTATCCTAATTCGTCCTTCCTTCCCCCTGTCTCTTTGGACTTCACTCTTAGAATGTAAGTCAGTTGTTGGAGTGCCTAGGTGGCTCAGTGCGTTAAGCATCTGACTCTAGATTTCAGCTCAGGTCATGATCTCAGGGTCACGGGATCCAGTCCCGCATTGGGCTCCATGCTTGACGTGGAGTCTGCTTCTCTCCCTCTCCTGCCATGCCCCCTACTCTCTCTCTCTTTTTCTCCCTCTCTCAAATAAATAGATAAATCTTAAAAAGCAAAACAAAACAACATTTAGAGTGTAAGTTAGCTAAGCCTTTTCAGCCCTTGCCTCCACTTTGAAGCCAAGCAGCCCTCTGAGTCCTTTGAAGGAGTAGATAAGTTCAGAGACAGACCTCAGAAAAACTGGTGAGGAGGAAGGGAGGATGGTTTCTAGAGATAAGCACTTCTCACAGGATGTAGCCCATCAGGACACCCAGCATCCGCTAAGCCTGTGTAGCTGGGGCAGAGGGAGATGCTGGGGGACAGGGGGCAGCTGGAGGTGGGGGAAATGTGCCGGGAGACTCTAGTTCCTGAGGTGATCAAGCTGGGTAAGAACTCGCACACCTAGAGCCAAGCCGGTTGCCGCTGAGATATTAAGACCAAGATTTGTTGGTCTGGATAGGCCAACTTATTGTGCGTCTATAAAATATATGTGAAGCAGAAGTTTGAGCCAATTATTTGGCTTCAGTCACTTTTAAGCAGATTAACCATGCTGATTAAATTCTCAAAACTATTGCCTGTTCGTTACTGTATCTCTTGACACAAATTTGGTTCATTTCTTCATTTTTCATTCTGAAAAGAAAAGAAAAGCTTAGACAAGGAAGAACTTGTAGCCTGCAGAAGGTACATAGTCCTAGGGCGTTTATAATTAATAATCAAGCTGCAATTTGTGCAAGAAGAAAGGGGACCATCTATTACATTAGCATGTACAAACAGTTTGGTTTATTAAATCTGAGCTGAGCCAAAATGTTTGTCATACAACGGCAGCATTGTCAGCATTGCAGAAGTAAAAAAGTGAAAATTTTACCAGCGTCAGCATTGGTTCACTTCTTTCTCATGCCATGACTAATTAATGAGGGGTATATCCCTTGTGAAGAATGATGGTTGCATTTGAAAAGTATCTAAATTGAAATTATCTAAGTTGAAAGTGGCTAGAAAGGAATTTGATTGAATTTAGTTACAACAAACATTTATTGAACATTTACATATGTTCAGTATGTAATGGCAATAGGCATCCAAGATAAATAATATCTTTTTTCAAGTAGTTTATGAAAGATATAGTCACATATGTTACTACAATGTGAGGTATCGAAATAAAGGTTAGATGGAGGCCCATCATGGTAAATCAGGAAGTCACCAGCCCTGAGCCGCAAATAAATCTGAGTTTGAATCATTTCTCCACCAGCTATTGTCAGTGTAATACTGGACAAGTTACTTAAGCTCCCTGAACCTCAACTTACTCATCTGTAAATTGGGGACCATAGAATTGCTTTATATGGTTATAAAGATTAAATTGGATGGTGTACACCCAGCATTAAACCAGGATACATTGTATTCTTTCTGTTCTTCCTGGGATTAGGAAAGAATGAAACTAATTCCAATAAGCAGAATCAGGGAAAGTATCACAGAAGAAGGTGTAGAACTTTAATAGAAGATATGATGAGATGATTTCATATGCAGAAGAGAATGAACAGAGGCACAGTGGAAGTGGAAGTACATACACAGCTGGGCAGCATTGAATGGTCCAATGTGACCAAACCAGAGAGCACAGGGAGAAGGTGTGAAACCCAGAACACAAATGAGTAATTAGTGATAAAACTAAAAACTAGGGAAAATAACTTTTACAAGGCAATGTCAAAAACATAAAAGAATCTGATTTGACATAAGTTTCAGGAAGATATTTTGAGAGCTTTATGAAGGACGACTCCATGAACATTGAAGAGACTACTAAAAAGCTTTGTAAATGATGAAAGTGACATAAATTCAGGCCATAATGGTAAGAATAGATATGTGGAAATGGGTATAAGAAAAGATTCTACGGTAGAGTTTGCAAAACAAAGTAAAAGCTCCTTTCTTTGGGGATTGAAACTTGGAAGATTTAGATCCACCACAGGAAAGTTGTTCCCTTTTTTCAGGATTTGCAATTAGTAATAATATTGTCCATTAAATAGGTCTAAGGTCATTATATCCTTTCCATTAAATATTTGCTTATCTATACTGAAAAAGGTTTGATAATATATTTAAGTTCAATGCTCGAAGTTCTTTGGTTTTGGATTTCAATTATCTCAGTCTAGCGTGTGTGAGGTTCACCTGGGGGGCCTGTTAAAACACATTGCTGTCAGTATGCCCAGAGTTTCTGTCTGATTCAATAGGCCTGGGGTAGCACCCAAGATTTCACTGATCTAGAGATTATACTTTGAGAATCACTAGTGTACATACATAAAGACTTGTCCTTTTGATTAAAGCCCAGTAGGTTTCATCTAGGTAAGGACTAGTTTCTTTAGTCCATTGGGAATACTGAGAAAAGTATTTCCATCTCAGTTCTGAGAAAAATAATCAAGGAATTAGCCCACCCTTTTCTTCTTGCTGGAGCAGTAACCTGGACATTCCCTTTAGAGGTTCAGTTTGTAAGTTTGGGTTACTGAGTTCTGTGATCTGTCCCAGTCATAAATAAGCCATGTTAAGTTCAGGCTTAGGACTACTTAGACAGTTAGAAGTTTCCATACTGAAGCAGAGAGCTAAAAGCCGTGTAGGTAATATCCAATTCTTTGTGGGTATTGCATTTGACAGGAGATGAAAATTCATGTGAGTTTCTTTAACAGAACTCTGTCTCTTGGTACCCTGAAATTTCCATCTTGTTGCGAAGAATGTCAGAGAATGGTTTAACCACACACATGTACACACAAGTGCAGCTATCCCTTATTTGCCAGTATTCAAAGCAACTGAACATGGTGGTGAGGTAGAAATATGTAAAGAGATGACCACTGGGTTTTAACTTGGATGACAGGTAGACAGAGCCACAACAAAATAGGAACCCCAGGAGGAACAGTAGGTTTTGGCAAAAGATGAGGTCGAATTGATATTGTCACAGAGGCTTCCAAGGGGAGGCTTCCCACATACAATGTAGGTTTGGTGCTCAGGTGTTTATCTGTATAAAAATAATAGTTACACCTATGGGATTGATGAACTTGCCTAGGAGGGGATCGCGGAGTAGAGAGAAGGCATAGGAGTCTTGTTCTTAATTTTCTAAGAAAAGCATATAATATTTAATTTTTTTTCTGAAAATAACTTTAGAAAGGGTTTGGGTAACTGGAAGTATGAAAAACTTGATTGTTAAGACAATGTTGTGGGCTTGGAAGGGCCATCTCAATGCTTTGGGGTTCTTCAGTGTAAGCCACTGCCGATGTTTCACCGTAAAATGCCTTTGGAGTTAACGTCAGAGAAAAAAAATCGGACTAGTAAACTGATTAGTATTGGACTGTTTCTTACCACATGTATTTATATGCCCTCTGTCAACTAATGGAACATTAAGCTTAAATCATTCACTTCCTGGTCAACTGACTATTTTTCAAACATTTAAAATTATTTGCAACACCTCAAACTGTTAGATCAACTCTTTAGTGAAATCCAATCATGTTATTAGGAACAATGCCTTGCATCTTTCTATATCTGGGTCTTTTCTACATTGTCAACCTACACATCATGAAAAAAATCCTAGAATACAAAAGCTGCAGGATATCGTGAAGGTGATTCAATCTAGCATTTTACAGGTTAGAAAATGTAGACCCCCAAGTGGTTAATTAGCTTGCTAAATATATCTCTAAAAAAAAGAAAAAAGAAAGGAAAAGAAATAAAGATGATCCAAGCAAATAAAGGCAGAGTTAGGAGAGCATCTAGGTCTCCTGATACCAACCCTGGGGCTCCTCTTATCTTCCCAAAGCACCCACTGCCCCACCCCAGAAGCATCTCACTACACATAGGGATTAGTCTGGAAGCAGGCACACTTTCTTCCCTATTTCTCTTTAAAGCTTAAAAAAAAAAAACAAACCAAAAAACAAAACCCTAATCCAGAAACAATATAAATGAAACATTCTTGGAAGACATCTACATAAATAAGCAGCACTGGGAGGGGGACTTACCCCAATATTCTAAGTTGAAAATGGACAGAACACATTAAAACTTGTGACAGAAGGAAAATTTCTTTCTAGTCAGTACTTCCATTTCCACCTTAAAAAAACTTAGGCTGTTTCTGAACATAATGCCAGTTTATAAACTGAAGCCAACAAAGGATTATTTTGCCAATAATGATGCCAGACTGATCTGACTCTACCATTTGGGCTTCATGTGGATGCAAATTTAGACTACACACACACACACACACACACACACACACACACGTATACAAATACACATACACCCATTTTTTCCCCCTCTGTTCCACCTAGAATGAGTTCCTTAAGAAGGCAAGGCAAGACAACAGAAGCAAACCATTGTGTTTGGTTGAAATACCTTACATGAAATACCTTACATGAGGAAAGAGAAATTAGTAGGAGGTTAAAAAAAAAAAAGCTTAATTAAACGGCCCATTCAGTTGAAGAGCGCCAAGTGAGTCACCTTCGAAGGGAGGAGGCCCTCCGGCATTATGGATGGGGGTTGGCTTCCTGCCCTACGTTTGGACTCTGCTGATAAAAATCGCTTCTGTGAGCTATTCAATGGGCCTGCTGGTTTTTTCACAGCGCAGCTCTGCCTCCCTGTAGAGCCATGATCCTACAGGGCCACCAGAAGCTAGATGGGCACAATGGAGTTTATGTTAGACTACTGGAGGTCAGAAAGCCCTTTCCTGTTACTGTCCAACACATCAGTTCCCTCTACGGTATCTTCCAGTTTAATTTAATTATAATTTGTCATAACGGGTTCAAAAGGCATTTCCTCCAACAACTGTGTCCCAGCCTCTCTCTCATTTTTTTTTTAAGATTTTATTTATTTTTTGACAGAGATCACAAGCAGGCAGAGAGATAGGCCAAGAGAGACGAAGGGAAGCAGGCTCCCCGCTGAGCAGAGAGCCTGCCGCGGGGCTCGATCCCAGGACCCTGAGATCATGATCTGAGCTGAAGGCAGAGGCTTTAACCCACTGAGCCACCCAGGGGCCCCCTCTCTCTCATTTTTAAGGAATAAAGTGAACATGAATAACGTAGGCACTACCCGCAATTCCTATAAAATGAATAAATCCAAAGACATTCCCATTCCAGGGGTTTCAATATGTAAACAAAACTAAGTTGTCTTTTTTTAAAGAATATTTTTTACAAATTCTTAGGTCTATTCTTTGAATCCAAGGATGATCTATTCAAGGACATTTTATCTGACGCTCCCCACATAGATGACAAAACCGGCTTTGTTGTCTGCCTAAAATTTAAATGCTGTGTTCCCAAGTCCAGTTCTTCAGGAACTTCCTTTCCCCAAGAGCCAGTCCATCATACACCTGTGGATCTCACTCTTCTGAGCTCCTTGGACCAGCCTGTTTCTTCAGGTATAATGTCCTCTTGAGTCACAAACATCTAAGGACTGGTTTTATACTATATTTCAAGAGCAGGTGAGAAAGTATAAACATGAGTCATCTCGACATCCCTGCTTGTTCAAGGAAGCATCAACATCAATGTCAATTTGCGTGAAACAGAGAAAAGGCAGGATCATCCCACAGCCTGAATCTACTTTTCAAACTGCTGACTCATTACCAGTGAGTCGCACCCTCTCGAGTCCTGTGAGGTTGCCTGCTGGCTGGTGCCCCATTCTGCCTGCTCAGCCCTGGACCATTCAGTCCTTCTGGAGACGACACACACAAACCTGAGCCTTGGGTTTCAAGGGAGGCTCTCCAAATGAGTCATGCTTTATAGGTGAACACAGCATTTTATTTTTCAACACAGAGACAGGGGAAAACCCACATGTGGTTATGGGCACGCCTGTCAGCGGACTCCTCCCTCCACATAGGTGTGAAAACTCGTGTGTCAGTGTCGGCTACAGAGCTTATGTGCAAACACTACTGCCTTTGAACTGTGTGCTGAAGGCAGGAGGAAGGAGCTTCCTCTCTGTGGTCCTTCTGGCCTCCTCTCTTCACTACATCTGGTCAAAAGCCAGCCAGTTCAGCTAAGGCAGGGACCAGGAGTTAACTCATCTGTGTAAAACAATTTTCCCCGTGACTCATGGCTGCTGAGGTTTTACACATGTCAACTTTAACGTTAGAACAAGTCCCAAATTAGTGTGACTCTGCTAAGCGTCCTAGGAGGGGAGAGGCAAACCCCCATAGGACTTATTTTATTATTTATTTATTTATTAAAAAGGGTAAGTTTTATGTTATTTTATTTATTTTATTATTTATCCCTATGGAACTTTAAATAATGCACTAACTTTTGCTCTCGGTAGCTCGTCTCTCTGCTTTTAGGGCAATTGTAGATGCATTGTAAATAGACGAGCTAAGAAACTTTGAAAACAATTTCCAGAGAAATCAGGAGTGTAAATTTAACCGTAAAAGCAATACAAAGTGTATTTTTAGATTGAACAGATTTATTATTTGGGCCATCTATGTGGCTTACTTGACTTTTAATTTCTTACAGCTTCACTGCACTTAAGTTTCCTGTTGTTTTCCTTCGCATGACCTGCGATAAACTCTTGTAGCTTATCTCCTACTAGCTCTCATCTTATGCTTTCGATATTTTGCATTTGCAAAGCATTCCGAGTTTACGAAGGAACTTTGCTCATGCAGTCCTTTTCATTTTCAGTCCTATAATCTGTGAGGTCTGCAGCTCTCCATCCCCATTGGCTGGTTGAAAAAGACCTCCAGTGATTTGTTATAGGTCACACTGCCAGCAAATGACAGGACTGTGACAGGAACCTTGGATTTCTAATGCCAGGTTCCCTTTCAACCCCAGCTGCTCATTGGTGCCCAACATGCCACAAACTTTTCTGTCTCAAAGCCTTTGCAGACACCAATTTTACCCTTGCTTTCTTAGCCTCTACTTCCTATCCTAGCCCACAGATGCTCCCAGGTTCCACATTGTTTGGGAGAGGACCGTGCGGTGTCATGAAACTAGTTGGAGCTCTTTAGTTCTTCATAAATTAAGGCTGAGGTGGAGGCCATGTGGATCTCAGGAGAGATGTGGAAATGTGACCCAAACAGATTGACCTTGGTTTATGCAAACTGTCTCAGCATGGTGCAGTTTGAGCAGGAAGCTTTCTTTAAATCATCTCTGAACTATAGCCAGGCTGTCTAATATGCCTAATAGCAAAGGGCACTTCTTAAAGGCATGACTTTTTTTTTTTTTTTTTAAGATTTTACTTATTTATCTGACAGACAGAGATCACAAGTAGGCAGAGAGGCAGGTAGCAGGAGAGGAAGGGAAGCAGGTTCCCTGCTGAGCAGAGAGCCTGATGCAGGGCTCAATCCCGGGACCATGACCTGAGCCAAAGGCAGAGGCTTTAATCCACTGAGCCACCCAGACGCCCCAAAGGCATGACTTTTGTGAAAATCTTTTTGTTTCCTTTTTTCTTTGTCTTTGTTTTTTTATTGCCCTTTCTTTTCTTCCTTCCTTCCTTCCTTTTTTTTTCATTCTTTCTATTCTTCTTTCCCCAAAATAGGGATAGCAATGTGATAGTTAATCTTTAGAGATAGTCCCAAACAATGTTTATGTTTCCTACCTACAAATGTAGTCAGGCCTTCGAAAAAAGTGATGTTCTGAGACTTCTAAGCCCAGCCATTAAGAAGACCTGGAAGCTTTTGCTTCCTTCTTTTTGAAGCCATAATCTACCATGTTACCTTGATGGAAAGAGAGGTCATATGGAGAGGCCTCATCCTGGAAGATGAGAGGCTTTTGGAGGAACAACAAGGAACCAACCACCAGGTCCTATGTGCAGCCCAATGGCCTCATAAAAAACCTCAAATGGAGGGTGCCTGGGTGTCTCTGTTTGTAAAACATATGACTCTTGATTTCAGCTCAGGTCTTGATCTCTGGGTTGTGAGATCGAGCCTGGCATTGGGCTCTGCCCTGGGTGTGAAGCGTCTTTGAGATTCTCTCTCTCTCTGCCTTTGCCCCTCCCCCTGCTCTGTTTCTCTCTAAACAAACAAACAAAACAAAACAAAAACCAAAAAACCTCAAGTGAGACCCCTAAGCAGGACTTAACCAACACAGAGAATCATGAAATATAATGTTATTTTAAGCCACTAAGTTTTTAAATGATTTGCTATGCAGCATAATTGGTCACCTATCCCCCAGTCTGAATCTTCAGTAACCTTCAGCAAGTCCTTGAAACATCTGGGCTCATACAGGCTGGTTTGGAACAGATGTGGGTGACCTAGGGCAGATAGTAGATAGTACATGGGGGGTCAGCGGATAGGAGAAAGAGAATTTTGACAAAGACAGAATAAAAACCCAGAAAATACCGAGGAAGGAAAAGCAGTGCTTCTTAGGATCTTCAATCTAGTTACACATAACTCTGAATCTCTCTCTTGTATCCCAGGCTTTGTTTAAAATAGACAAAACTCTTGCTCATTGTACAGGGTGGCCGGCCTAGGTCTGACACTCTAAGAAGTGCATCTATGTCCTTTTTTGGTGGTCATTCCTGAATGCAAGAATTAAAAACGAGACTCAGTGAAGAAAACTCACCGAGTCACGTTTCTTGGGGGTTGGACCAAGCAAATAATCACCTTAAGCCAGTGGATCTTTGTATTTCTAGAAAGGAGTACATTGTTTGGAACATTGGAGGCATTTGAGCCTCCCCCCACACATTTGAACTAACTAGGGGCTCTGCCAGACCCCTGAGTGGGTAAGGTGTGGACAAAGAGATTTCGTTTTGGGCCCCATCTTCCATCTACAGGAGAAAAACTGCATCATTTCTTGTTCATCTAATATTTACCCTGGGGGTGTCTGTCTATCCAGAATGCCCACAAAACCTTGGATAAAACTAAGAAATTTGGAAGAAATATGTAAGTTAAAACTAGCTCAAAGTCACTTGCTTCTTCTATTTATTTATTTGGTCTGAGATGATTCCCACATTCACTTACCATATGGCATTAAATCATTCTGGTCCTTAAGTTATTATTACATGATTCAAAGAGTATAATTTACAGAATTGCCAGCCCAGGCTGCACTCCGTCCCACACCAAAAAAAGACCACAAGGACGGGAGAAGAAAAATGACTGTTTCCTGGTAGCCCATATTTACGCAATTTTCTCCCACCACAGATTGTCTTGGCAGTCTAGACAGAGTCTTGTAAAATCCTTCCCTGATGTCATCCACATCCTTCCTTGATAAGTTCAAAATGAGTCCGGGGCAAGCATGGCTTCTCTAGCAATGTCATACAAATAATGAGCACAGTGCCACCCCGGAGAGGCCTCCGGACCCCGGCGATTTCCACATGAAGGAACAGACTGATGAGCCCGCCACCAAATTATGTAAATATGCGGCCGAGAGTGCCACCGCTGAAGGGGAAAAAGAAACACACATGTGGACATTTCGTGTTTTAAAAGAGCTTTGTGGGAAACAAAACAGACTCAAGAGAGAAGCAGGCAAGATTCAGGGAAAGGAAGACTGAGGAAATTAGTTTCTTAGTGAAAGCCAGGGAACACTCTGAAATGAACGATTCCTTAAGAGGCAACTTAAAATTGTGTTTTAGGGGCGCCTGAGTGGCTCAGTTGGTGAAACATCTGCCTTCGGCTCGGCTCGGGTCAGGATCCCGGGGTCCTAGGATTGAGCCCCCCCATAGGCTCTTTGCTCGTGGGGAGCCTGTTTCTCCCTCTCCTTCTGCCTGCTGCTCCCCCTGCTTGCGCTCTCTCTCTCTGTGTCAAATAAATAAGTAAAATCTTTTTTTAAAAAAATGTCTTTCAAAAAGAATACGCTGGGTCTTATTTCTCTCATTTTTGTAGAGAGAAAAGATGCTTCCAGGATTTGAAATTCAGGTTATAAGAAGGGATTTATTTTTTACATCATTTTATCTCTTTATTAGCAGAGTAAAATTCCACACACTAATACATGTATAAATACGATAGAAGATACACATGCTATTCTTCTCTAATAAAGGTAAAATATACAAGATACATTCAATTATCAGACTTACAGCCTCATGAAAATCAATTCCAGTTCGTTAGAAAAGAATTTCCATATCAGAAGACGTAAGGACAGACACGTCCCCCTACTTATTGTTGGAAAGTTTTCTGTGTGCTAAATCTTTATTTTTATGCGATTATATTCTTCTGGCCTTCAGGGGGAATTGGAAGAAAAATGCTTCTCATGCTGCACTTTGAATATTCTCTTCAATCTGGTTAAATTCTCCAAAACAAATGAAGTAGTATAAAAAGGTGACTAGGGAGAGTATGTGCTATGGTGAATGCTGTGAATTGCGTAAGACTGATAGATCACAGACCTGTACCCCTGAACCAAATAATACATTATATGTTAATAGAAAAAAAAAAAGAGAAATGTTTAATTCCGTTCTCACATTTTCTTTGCAGTTGGTTATTCCAGAAGAGCAGGAAATACTTGGACATAACACTTTGTCATCCTTGCACTGGTTACCGCTTCAGACTGAACTCACTACTGGTATGTATTTCAAGCTCATCTCCCCCAGCTCTGTGCCTTCCCAGTCTCTGATCTCCATTCCATCCCTCAAAGACCCTTGACTCTCTGACTCTGAGCTTTTTTATAAAATTATTTTTATTGAAATATAATTGACATATAACATTGTGTACGTTTAAGGTATACTGCATTTGATACATTTATATGCTGCAATATGATTACCACTGTAGCATTAGCTAACACCTCTATCCCATTACCGGCAAGTAAATATCGTTTCATTTTTGTGGTGGGAACATTTCAGATCTTCCCACGTTTCTTGCAGCATTAGTCACAATAAACAATCTATGGAAACAACAGTAGTGTCTATCAACTGAGGAATGGGTAAACCTATTTATAAATTTATACACACAATGGAATATTATTCAGCCATGAGAAAGAAGGAAATCCTGCCTTTTGTTGCAACATGGATGGAACTTGAAAGACTTATGCTAAGTGAAATAAGTCAGACACAGAAAGACAAATACAGTATATGATATGATATCACTTGTATGTGGAATTTTAAAAAACCTAACTGGTAAAAACAGAATAAGATGGTGGTTACTAGGAGCTGGAGGGTGGAGTGGAGGGGGACTGGGGCAATGCTGTTTAAGGGTACAAACTTGTACCTAGTAGATACATAAGTCCTGGAGATCAAAAGGACAGAGTAGTGATTTTAGACAATACTGCATCATAAACTTCAAAGTCCATCAAATGCCATCAAATACTTTGCTGAATTCTTATGAGAAATAATTTAGATACCTATAAAATGCCATGTGCATGCTTGGCCTATGATAGATGCCATATACAATTATTATTTTAAATACTATTTGACCATAAACTCTGACTTGGGAAAAAGATTTGATGAACATACAGAAAAAAATAAAAAATGAAAATGTGTTTATCCTATGACCCAGCAGTTCCACTTGGGTATTTCTTTAAAACCCAAACCAAAAAACTCTCAATCTATATGTACAAAGATATATATTCCTGAAAACATTTTTGTATCAGCAAAAAAAATTGGTTATTCTGTTAACGCCTACATGTAGGTAAGAAAATAAATAAATTGTGGTATGTTTATAAGAGGGTCTAGGCCAATTAAAATTATCATGGATGTATTTAAGTATGATAATGATGAGGGAAGATTAGTTACAAAATTATATATTAACTTGTGTAAGTTTAAGAGCACAAATAAAATAACAGAATATGGATATTACTATATATATGTAAAAGGACTAAAACTGATTTGGAAATGTGCATTTAAAATTTATTTTGTTAGCCTTTGAGACAGGGGAAGAGATGAGCCTCAAATTGTCTCTTAAGAGATATTTAGGGGCCTCTGGCTGGTTCAGTCAGTGGAGCATGCGATTCTTAGTCTGGCGGTTGTGAGTTCAATCCCCACATTCAGGGTATAGCCTACTTTCAAAAAAAGAGAGAGATTTAGATTTATCTGTCAATTTTTATTTCTTAAAAAATACTGGCAACAACTTCTGCCCACTAAAAGGGACACTTAATCTCATCCGTGGAAATTTCCATGATTCCCCATGCAGAAATGATGGCTCTGTCCACCTTAGAAAAGTTCTATTGTAAAGAATTTTTTTTTGCAGGTCTGTTTTCATGCTAGACTGATTTCTCCAAAGTCAGGGATTCCATATTATTAATTTCTGTATACCTTGTGTAGTACAGTAGAAGATCCAAAGTAGGCATTCACTAAATATTTGATGAATTAAAATAAAGGTTCATCTACAAGAGTAAAGTCCAAGAAAGCACTTGTTTAAAGCCAAGTAAGAATGATCTTCAGCATTAACTGTTGTTTTGAATTATCTATGGTTTTTACTGTTCTTCATTAATGTAGATTATCAAGAGTCATCATTATTTCAATCAAAGAATGCAGGAAAATAGTTTTTCCAAGAGGAAATATTGAAAACATGAACATTATAGTAGGGGAAAGTCCTCAGAGATTGCAAACTGCTATAAGAAATTCTTCTAAAGGAGTGCCTGGGTGGCTCAGTGGGTTAAAGCGTCTACCTTCAGCTCAGGTCATCCCAGGGTCCTGGGATTGAGCCCCGCATTGGGCTCTGTACTCAGCGGGGAGCCTGCTTCCTCCTCTCTCTCTCTGCCTGCCTCTCTGCCTACTTGTGATCTCTGTCAAATAACTAAATAAAATCTTAAAAAAAAAAGAAATTCTTCTAAAGTCCCCCACATAAAAGAAATAATGTATGAAGATGTCCTCTAAAGACATATAGGGTCTTGCAAAATAAGCTGACACATACCATGTGCCAAATAGTCTCCTGAGGACTTTGCTTCAATTTTCTTTCTCAATGCTCATTATAAACATAGGAGGTATTACTATGGCACCCATTTCACAGATGAAAAAACTGAGGCACAGAGGCTGAGCAACTTGTCAGTGTCATACGACCAGGAAGCAATAATTTGAATCCAGTCAGTTTGGTTCCAGAAACTAAACCTCTAGTTTCTATGTTATACTACTTCTCATTACATCCTGTAATCAGTTTGTGTTGTCAAGATTTCATTGTTTCATCTTGGTTTTCATGAAATTTATCAGTGGATATTCATTTGCTTTATACAAGCATCACTTCTTAAAAGAGTAAAACAGTCCCCTCGTGGTTAGTAAACAGGCACTGCCCTGAGACTCCTGAGCACCATTTCATTATTCTAGTCCTCTTGGCCCACCTCTGTGATATTGACATCCCCTTTGTGAAACACACACACACACACACACACACACACACAAGTGTCACCCTGACCCCTGCTCCAGGTCTATGGCCCCTGTGGAGCTGACAGGTGGGCATCCATGTATTCAGGTTGTTAAATATCGTTGACTACCATCCCCAAACATCAAGTCAATTTATGAGCCTCAGGCCACAGATAGCGGTGAGGTAGCCATGGAGAAGTTCAGTGAGTTCCTTAACAAGAATTAGAAGAGAATCACAAATCCCCCTCCATCTTCCAGGGGTCACTACCTGTGGACAGGACATGGGCTCTGGATTTGATAGAAGTGAGTTTGCCTCTCAGCTCTACCATTCACTTGTTATATGGTTTGGGGCAAAGGATTTAACCTTGCAGGAACTTGGTTTTGCACTGAGGGATGATGCTCTTCTTTCATGGGCTATATGAGAATGAAATAATAAAAAGTACATGAAGTGCTTAGTTTAGTGTTTGGCACACAGCTGTTGCTCAGAAGATAGTAATGTGCTAGACAGTATTGTTACTGTGTCAAACAGTCACGGTAGTAGTGTTCACTTCACAGTTAATCAGTTGATAAAAGCAAAGCTATCAGAAACATGCCTGTTACATAATAAGCTCAAAATATACGTGCTAGTTATTACTATTTTGCTATAAGCCAGTTGTATTTAAAGTTTGTAAGTCATGTGATATATATGTGTGTATATATATATGTGTGTGTGTATATATATATATTTTCTTTCCTATTCTTTTTTTTTTTTTTTGAGAATAGTCCTATTTTATACTTTTTTTCTCTTAAAAGAATTCTTTCCAGGCTGAAACTCTGTGGAAAAAAAATAGAAATAGGAGTGTTTTTGCCATCTTTGTATAAGGACCCAAAACCTAATATAGCGGATGTAACAGCTTAATGATGTTTACGCCTTCAGCGTGCAAGGCTGATAACCCATTTTCATCTTGGGAAAAGCCACCTGAACATCTCACTTATGAGATCTGCCACAAACATGTTTTAATATTTTGTTTCAATATTTTGAGGCACTGGTGAGTGGATTCTAATTTTGAGAGAAAATTACCCCAAAAGAAGGGGGGTGTGGAAAACCACATTAGTCTAAATTTTGTTTTCAACTGATTTTGACAAAAAGGAAATGAATGTACAAATGGAAAGTCAAGATGGGATCCTTGGGAAGAATTTTTATTTCCCTTCTGGAACATCGAAACTGAGAGTTTTAAGGAGTGGGCTGGAGAGATCAGGCAGGTAGACCTGTGCACACTCACAAACGAGATGAAATCCATTGAAACCTTAGTTGCCATGAGCAACCAGCAGAAACATTAACAGTGAGAGAAAGGGGTTTCTGGTTTGAAATGATGTTTTTATTATATATCATCTGAAAATACTGAATGAGGAGGAGTCAGATCCTTGATGCCAGTCCTGCCTCCACCATTGGTCAGAGCTGTGGCCTTAGGTAATGTGTTTAACCTCACTGCCTCCCAGAACTATTATGTGTAATGTTTGTGGGTTGGACGTGGTGTTTTTAATCTCCATTTTAAGCTCCTCTAAATTTAAGCCTTGAGTAAGCAAATGTAGAAGGTAACAAATGTCCAGAACATTTTTTTTATAAAGATTCCATCTATCCATTTGACAGACAGAGATCACAAGTAGGCAGAGAGGCAGGCAGAGAGATAGGAAGGAAAGCAGGCTCCCCGCCTAGCAGAGAGCCCGACGTGGGGCTCGATCCCAGGACCCTGGGATCACTACCCAAGCCGAAGGCAGAGGCTTTAACCCACTGAGCCACCCAGGAGCCCCCAGAACATTTCTAACACTGCACACGCTGGGCTTCAAGAGGAACCCATAGCTTAATTCAATTAACTCAATTATGAAACACCTATGTACTATATAGACTTAAAAATACAGATACAAGATGCAAAGGTATAGATATGAAAGGCAATAGAGATATAGAAACACAAAGAGAAACGATGTCTTCTCCAGGAGTTCCCATTCTAGTAGAAGAGATGGTGCGTAGACGGTCCACAACACGGTGCAATTAAACTTGGCAAAAGATACTGCTAGGAGTGAGGGTCCAGAGACCATTCCAAGATGGCCCTGAGAGGAATTTTAAAGACAAATGTTGAGCATCTCAGCCATTCTACAATCAAAAAACTTCACACATAAATGAACTAGCTGTCTCACTCTGTTGACTGTCTCAGGTGTGTCTGTGTGAAGTGGACCCTTTGGAAATAAGGCAACCCTTTGGGTGGGTAGAGGACATTTAAGTATTGTTGCTACTCGGCAAGTAGTTTAGAGCTCTCTCCAGGCAATTCTTGCAGGGCCATATTTGTAACTTTTTGTAAACAGTGGGACACACTTCCCACTGCCTCCATAGCTTTGCCTGCAGAGCACGGAGCTCCTGTCCGCTTCCACCAAGCAGGAACAGCACGGACCCAATGCTATTTTCAGCCAGCAGCACCTCTTAGATGAGTTACTAAGCCAGCCAGGACATAAATTTCAAAGAAAAACACTGAGGACAGCAAACAATTCTTATGTGGTATTCTGTAAAGAACCAAAATTGCTTCAAGGACTATATCAACATCATTTAAATTTTCTAGGGGCCGTTGTTTCTTGTACCCCAGAAAGTGAATCCCCTCTTAGAGCAGCTAGCTTTTTCCACCCAACAACTCTGGCCATTACCATCGATCTCAAGTAATTAAAAACAACAGATTACTAACAAGATGGATTTTCCTTTCAGCCAGCTCTTTGTCTTTTTCTTGCAGAATATTGGACCCCCAGAGGGATATATTATAACCTGCCTCCTCCCAAGTAGGAGATAGTTAATAATAACAGGAACTACCATTTCAGGAGGCCTTTTCTGAGCTGGGCTCTTTCACAGACATCAGTTAGCTAAGGCCTCTCGGTTATCTACTATGGCAGGTTCTATTTTCCTGGAAACCTGAGGCCCAGAGACATTAAATGACCCAATAGCAAGGATATGGTAGTAAGATATTAAAATATTTACCTAGCCAGGATGCAAGCCTAAATCTTGGTGGAGTGTTTTGGTTTCTTAGAGTAAAATCTGTGGGAATGGGGACCGGTAATGCAAGTTCATCCCAAAAACCCTCTCTTTCCTTTGCAGAGGAGTCATCTGTGACCCAGTGACCTTGGAGCTGCAGTTGGGGAGAAATGTAAGTCTGAGGAGATCCATATTTTGACAAGGCAAGAAAGTCTTTGGACATTTGTCATGTACTTTGTTAATCTTAACTTTGTTACTATTCATATTTACCTGTGAATCATGTTCCTAAGAATACCCTGAAGCCATCAAGTTCATTTTTCCATTGTTTTTTAACGTTAAAATGGAAATACATTCTGATAGAAGGGAAAGAAGTTTGGATTCTGGACAGAAGGCAATGATACTTTTAGATTATAGCACACTTTTGAAGAGCCCTCTTAAAAATATTTTCTTGTTTAAAATGAAACACAATCTTGGTACATCAATAAGAACCCAGAGGGATGTACAAATATATCCACAAAGTAAAATCAATGGCATTTAAACCAGGAATACTGTATCAGAAGCTCTGATTTCAGATTATGTTTTCTGCAGTGTCAGCAATAAAGACAGACATTTCAACAGTCTCAAACATCTCAGTGTTCTAAAATTTATATGTATGCTTAATTACTTTTCTTAGTCTATTTCTTGAAATTGCATCACTTGATCTCATTGGATATCTTTTCCCAAGAACACCTGTGAACTCTTTTTATTTGCTTTCATATATATATATATATATATATATATATATATATATATATATATATATAATTATACGCTGCCTGTTCCCTAATACGTATTGGGAGGTTTACAATGGGTATATAAAATATGGTAAAGTGTCATAAGTCAAAAGTGGTATAAAGGATATAAAATCTGAAACAAAGATTCAACAGAAATAGAATAAAAAATGCTATGCTCATGACCCGCACGTACACTGGAGTAGGGAATAAAGTGAGGAGACAATTTGGCGGTAAGCTTGCCAGCAGCTAAGTGAAGAAAATGCGGTCAGTTACATAGTTCTGAGCCCATAAGGTAAAAACAGACTGACTCCTCAGAAGAATTATTTCTGTTCCTGGTGGTGAGACCAGGCAGGAATTTCTCCCAGGAGTGTCCTAAAGAGGACAATGCATGATGTGGAAAATACATTTTGACAACAGAGTCAGACGCTCTTTCTTAGAAAGACCCCCAGTATAAACTGATGAGATCCTACTGAAGTCCAGCTTACTAAAAAGATAATTTCAGAGATATTTAAATTAGTGACAGTTTTTTTTGTTTGTTTGTTTGTTTTAGCAGAAGGGGGGAAAAAAAACCCCAGAAAACTGGGGTAGAATGTTTTGATCCTTCCTTGGCAATGAAGACTCACACCAATGTTTTCTAGGCAAGCTCAAATCTGAAAGCTTTCAGGCACCCTATAAGGGTTTGTTTGCAATTATCTATTGGTTGATGTGGTCAGGAGAAAGATGGTTTTTAATACAGCTTGAGTGATCCATCATCAGATGTCCATACCACACTCTTAACTATAATGTTGGTAAAAAACTGAGGGTTGCTGGGGGAAGGGGGTCGGGAGAGGGGGGTGGGGTTATAAACATTGGGGAGGGTATGTGCTATGGTGAGTGCTGTGAAGTGTGTAAACCTGGCGATTCACAGATCTGTACCCCTGGGGATAAAAATACATTATATGTTTATAAAAAAATTTTAAAAAAGTTTTAAATTTAAAAAAATATTTTTATAATGTTGGTAAAATATAGCGTATCTGAAATGGGCCCTTCTAGCTTATCGTTAGAGACAGGGCAGCTGGGAGGTTAGGGTTTCTCCACACTGCTATATTCTGTTTACAGTGCTGGCCCTGGGCCCCAGCAAACCTTCATTCTCCTTCCCTGGCTCTGACAATAGGGAACCCCACAGGGAGACGGAAAGCCTGGAGGAGGAGGAAGGGACCGGCTCCTTCCTGTGTGTTTGCTGCTCTTGTCAGAACTGATTCTCCACCCCAGAGCACCTGCTCATTCCGTAAAAGCACTTGGCTTCAGTTTGCAATTTTCCCACCTTCCTCGGCCCTGCCTTCACCGCCCCAGAGGTACCAGCATGAGCGTGCTGGTGCTGCCTCCTCGGGCACCCGAGCCTCAGAGCTGCGAGGGTCCTCCTTGGATCCCTGAGACACCAGCACTAGTCACACAGTGTCTTCTCAGAAGTTGGGGTCTTAGAGGGCCCTTCCTCTAAGCTGCTAACTTCTTTTTTTTTTTTTTTAATTTTTATTTAAATTCAATTTAGTTAACGTATTAATTTCAGGGTTAGAATTTAGTGATTCATCTGTTGCTTATAACACCCAGTGCTCATTCCATCATGTCCCCTCCTTAATGCTTGTCACCCAGTTACCCCAGCCCCCCCCCCATCTCCCCTCCTGCAACCCTCAGTTTGTTTCCTAGAGTTAAAAGTCTCAATGGTTTGCCTCCCTCTCTGTTTTCACCTTATTTTATTTTTCCTTCCCTTCACCTATGTTCATCTGTTTTGTTTCTTAAATTCCACCTATGAGCAAAATCATTTGGTATTTTTCTTTCTCTGACTGACTTGTTTCCCTTAACATAATACCCTCTAGTTCTGTCCATGTCAGTTCTAAATTCTAATAATCCCAAACTGTTCCTTCCTTCCCCAACCCCAGTGGTGGGAGCTTCCTCCTGCAGACATTACTTATGAAATACCCTAGTGCTCCTTTATTGCATCTGTCATTTCCTGACTTGTTAATTTTAGCCATCCTGACTGGTGTGAGGTGATATCTCATTGTGGTTTTGATTTGTATTTCCCTGATGCCGAGTGATGTGGAACACTTTTTCACGTGTCTGTTGGCCATCTGGATGTCTTCTTTGCAGAAATGTCTGTTCACTTCCTCTGCCCATTTCTTGATTGGGTTATTTGTTCTTTGGGTGTTGAGTTTGATAAGTTCTTTATAGATTTTGGACACTAGACCTTTATCTGATATGTCGTTTGCAAATATCTTCTTCCATTCTGTCAGTTGTCTTTGGTTTTGTTAACTGTTTCCTTTGCTATGCAAAAGCTTTTGATCTTGATGAAATCCCAATAGTTCATTTTTGCCCTTGCTTCCCTTGCCTTTGGCGATGTTCCTAGGAAGAAGTTGCTGCGACTGAGGTCGAAGAGGTTGCTGCCTGTGTTCTCCTCAAGGATAAGTGGAGATGCAACATGGGGGGTTGGAAAAGAAGAAAAGAAACAAGATGGGATCGGGAGGGAGACAAACCATAAGTGACTCTTAATCTCACAAAACAAACTGAGGGTTGCTGGGGGGAGGGGGTCGGGAAAGGGGGGGTGGGGTAATGGACATTGGGGAGGGTATGTGCTATGGTTAGTGCTGTGAAATGTGTAAACCTGGCAGTTCACAGACATGTACCCCTGGGGATAAAAATACATTATATGTTTATAAAAAATTAAAAAATTTAAAAAAAAGAGCAAATGTATAATATAGTTCATTAATACCTTAATTTCCTGATTTCTTATGGGCACTGGGAGAAGCATTATCTAGAAAATAACTTGTCTTTGGCCATCTTTGAAGTAGCAGCAATTTCTATAATCAAGGTTATAATATCCACGAGGTGTGTACCAGATTGGTGGGTGCCCATTTTGTACCCATTATGGCTAGATTTTTTTTTTTTTTTAGATAGGCTAAGTGTCTATGGTTACATTTTTATTTTATTTCCTGATTATGTACTTTTGTAGGGAACTGGGATAGAGTGGAAAAGCTTAATACAGGAAGTTTTAATCATTTGTAGTCCCACAGTACTTGTTTATATTATCATTATATGTGTATGTTACGTATATTTATATATATTCAATAGGTTTCTTATTACACACATTTTTATAACCTACTACTTTTTCATTCAATCAACACACTTACTAGGAATTTTTAAAATATTCTTCATTGATTGTATTTTTTAGATGAAAGATTGTTGTAAAATTAAGTCCACAAAAGAAAAAGACTCAAGCCTCACGTTGAAGATGTCATCTTATTAACTTGCATTTATTTTTAATCCTGAGGTCCTTTTTTTTTTTTAGAGAGGTAATACTTTTTTTTTTTGAGATTTTTGAAAAATTTATTTTTTGAGAGAGAGAATGAGAACATAAGCAGGGGGAGAGGCCAGGGGGAGAAGCAGACTCCCCACTGAGCAAGGAGCCAGATGTGGGACTCCATCCCAGGACCCCGGAATCATAACCTGAGCGGAAAGCAGACTCCCAGTGACAGAGCCACCCAGGCACCCCTAATCCAGAGGTCTTTTAAAGAAGAGGAAGAAGATGGGACGCCTGGGTGGCTCAGTTGGTTGGACGACTACCTTCGCCTCAGGTCATGATCCCGGAGTTCCAGGATCGAGTCCCGCATCGGGCTCCCAACTCCACGGGGAGTCTGCTTCTCCCTCTGACCTTCTCCTCGCTCATGCTCTCTCTCACTGTCTCTCTCTCAAATAAATAAATAAAATCTTAAAAAAAAAAAAAAAAAGAAGAGGAAGAAGAAAAGGTGAAGGTCTGAGACAGGGATGGGAAAGAGGCTCTACCAAGTGTGCCCACAGGACTGGCTGCGTAGACCCCTGCAATGACAGATCAAGGTTTGTCCCTGTCCTTGGGACAAACTTCTGGGATCGATCAGCAAAGTCTCCAGTGGGTGTGGTGGCACCTGAGCCACATAACCATGAGCCACGCTCTGAGGCATGTTAGTGGATCTTAAAAAGTGGGGTCTTTTCCATTCACCATTAACTGTCACAAGAGAACTCCAGTACAGTTAAGACTTTATTCATTTATCTAATAATAAATACACTGTGTATTTTGGTGATCTATTGCTATATAGCGAATCACATCAAGTCTTTTTTTTTTTTTAAGATTTTGTTTATTTGACAGACAGAAATCACAAGTAGGCAGAGACGCAGGCAGAGAGAGAGAGGGAAGCAGGCTCCCTGCTGAGCAGAGAGTCCGATGCGGGGCTCGATCCCAAGACCCTGAGATCATGATCTGAGCCGAAGGCAGAGGCTTTAACCCACTGAGCAACCCAGGCGCCCCAGAGTCACATCACGTCTTAATAGCATAAAACAATACCTACTTTATTACACTGATAAATCTGCGGGTCCAATATTCAGGCAGGGCACAGAGAGAAGAGCTAATCTCTGCTCTGGGATTTTGAGGTCTCAGCAGGAGAGGCTGGACCGGCTCCACTGGAGGTGTATGAGGTCATCTGCATTCCCCAGTTCTCCATGTGGAATGTACAAGGTGCCTCCTTTACCCATACATAGGGCTCCTGGACTGAGATGACAGGGACAAATGAGAATTGGCTAAACCTCTTTCTCTCTCCTGGCAACTTCTCCAGGGGGCTAGTTTGGGCTCCTTACAGTGTGGCAATCCCGGAGTAGGCAGACTTCTTTCATGGTGACTGGCTTCCCCTCAGGAAGCATTCTAACAGTATGCTTCAAGGCTTCTCATGACCTAGCTTCAAAATTCACAGAGCATCCCCTCTGTCCCATTGTATTGGTTACACATGGCCAGTCCACATTCAGTGAGGAAGATGCTACATTGAGAATCGAAGTTGTTCAAGAATCCACTGTTAAGGGATGGTTTCCACATTCTCTCTTGCAGCTCATTAGAATTATCTTCACTGACACGATGCTCCATATGGTGGAGGTTTGGGATGCTCATAATGGGAAGCAGAAGATGAAAAGGGGGATCCTATGGTTTTCCGAACTAAGAGGTCACCTACTGCTGGTAACTCCATGCTTGGGAGTATTTTTCTCAGGGAGTGCCAGTAATAGTTGGGAGTCTGCGTCATAGGATAAGAAGTAGAGGCAAACATTTGGGTATTGAATATGGAAGGTATTGGAGAGGGAAGCTCGGGGAAGAGGGAGTGTAGTTAACTACCAAATATTGTATAAAAGAATACCAATTGTCAGAGGGAGAAGTAGGGCATTTTAGAACACAGTCTTTGAACACCACGCATAATATGGTCCATTTTCATAGAATTCTTACATGAGTCAGGGAGAAGGAACATTAAACAAAACCTACCAGAGCAGACATTTAGAAAAAGCTTTATGGTTTCTATATTATAAATGAAGAAGGAAGCATATTAAGTGACTTGCCCAAAAATACATAGCTAGTTCAGTGGCAGAGCCCAGAGGAAAGCTCAGATTCTGTAACTGGAAATCAGTGCTCCTTTTTCCTGTGTCATGAGATCTCCTGCATCAGACATCACATACTGACCAACTGGAGTTCTTGGTTATAAACACAAAAACTTGCTTTGGCTATTGGGCACAGAAAATAAATTTATTGGAAGGCTATCCAGTAGCTTACTGTACGGATGGGAATGCTGAAGGATTAATTTCAGAAAATGTTAACTGAGACAGTCGTGGTCAAGCCAGAGGAAGAGCCTGGCGAAGGCAGTGGTGTTGGCACTTAAAGCCTGGTACTTACAGCAGCTGCTGCTGTCCTAGTAACATCACTGATCAACTCTGGGGAATATCTTGGTGTCTTTGTGTCATCCCTCAAGGTCTAAAGTCCCAGGTGGGAGCATCTGATCAGTCAAGCCTCAATCACAAGCTTTAGCTGTCAAAGGGTTGTTTAAAAAAGAGACACATGGGGAAGCACAGTCAGTCAAAGCCTGACTTTTGGTTTTGAAGCATGTCCTGATCTCACAGTCATGAGATCGAGCCCCGCCAAGGGGCTCCGTGCTCAGTGCGGAGTCACCTCTCCCCACCCTGCTCTCTCTCTCTCAAACGAATAAATAGATCTAAATAAATAAATAAGAAACATCTAGCTCTGTGTGCCTGCCTCTTATGAAGGCACATACAGTGGATGGTGGTGGGGGGGATTCTCCAAAATGAAATGGGGTTTTGATTGCTGGCTAGCCAGAAATAACAGCAAGTGTCTGCTCCATGCACTCCGCACCGCCCCCCAACCCCGTGATCACAGTTCACCACTGTATTTGAAGTTCCAAATGGAGCACACCATTCTCATTAGAAACATGATGTTTAGGCAAGGATGCTAGGAGACGAGGGTCTTGTGGGAGGCTCAGTAGGTTAAGCAGCTATCTTCGGCTCAGGTCATGATCTCAGGGTGCTGGAATTGAGTCCCTCATCGGGCTCCCTGCTCAGCGGGGAGCCTGCTTGTCCCTATCCCTCTGCTCCTCTCCCCTCGTTCATACTCTCTCTCTCAAATAAAAAAAATCTTTAAAATAAAAAAGGATGCTAGGAGATGAAAATGAGGAGTGCTGGGCCAAGTCCAGGATATTTGTTAGTGCAGTCCACATTCTGAGACTTTTTTCTCTGCCCTCTGCAGCTAGTAAATGAAAGAAAGAAAAAAGAAAGGAGAGAAAAGCTGGATATAGGCTGGGACTTGTTCCTGTGCCTATGACAGCAATGCCTGTGTTTACTTGTCTATCGATACAAAGCAATCAGAAAAGATGATGGTGTGCAGTCAAATGCTCTACCCCTGAGCTCTACCCCCAAAGATGATGGTGTGAAAGTCGATACTACATTGACCCTTTTTGAGGTCAAGTTTACAACAGGATGATCTGAGTAAGAATTGTATTTCTTAGAACGACACGCAAGAAGGACTTTCAATGAATGTCCCGCATGACCTCCTTAGCAGAGTATGAGTCTGATGTGTGCTTGTCTAGCAAGGAATTCTTTGTAGACGACAGGAGAAGGCTCGGAATGGAATAGGGGCAGAGAGCGGGACAATAGTTTAAGGGGCTTTGGAATTAAATCAGAGGAAGGGAATAAGTATATATTGATTTGCTTTATAAATCCAATAGGGAAATTCAAGAAAGGAGTTTATAAGAAAGAGAATTCCAGGGTCCAGATTAAGTTGAGAGGAGAATTACTCAGAGGAGATCATGAGTGAATTTGGCTAAAATAGAGATAAAAACAAACTCCGATGATGAAGGTTTTGTTAGCAGAGGGAAGTTAGATTTGGCACTGAACTAAAGGGATCTGATGAAAAGAGTAGAATGAATGACTGGATCAGTTATCAGGGGAAGAGAAAGGCTACAACAAGGAGTCAGTTATGGAATACATGTGAGAGGGTGAAATAAGAAAATAGATTTTTCAACATTGTGTAAGACTGCCTAGTCTGGATGGGATCGGGTGGAATCCTTAAAAAGGCAAACCAGTCTGGGGTACCTGGATGGCTCAGTTGGTTAAGCATCCAGCTCTTGGTTTTGGCTCAGGTCATGGTGTCAGGGTTATGAGATCAAGCCCCTCATCAAGCTCCATGCTGGGTTTCAGACACTCCCCCCTCCCCCCACCCCAGCTTGCATGCTCTGTTGCAAGTGCTCTCTTTCTTTCTTTAAAATAAATAAATAAATCTTAAAAAAAAAAAAAACAGTCTGAAATCAAGCATTTTAAATTTATTGTCTCATGCCAAACAAATGCTCATCCCTATTTTGCAAATGGGCATATTGAGGCTGAGAGATGTTGAATTATCTTTTACCAAAAACACCTATTTAGCGGTGAACTAGCTGAGATTTAAGCCCAAATCTGTGCGAGTCAAAAGCCCAGGCCCTTTTCACTTTACAATGGTGACTCTTGAATTTAGAAAATTTAAAGTCAGAGGTTATCTGCTCTTGCGTTTATTGTCACTAAGCATTAAGTAGAAGAAAGAGGCTGTTGTTGAGATTCTTGGTAAATTTTAGAGGAAATAAAGAAAATATACATACTTTTCTGGTGAGAGAGAAGTAGAATGAGGGTGACCACAAGTACACCCCCTTCCAATTCCCCCTCCCTCTACATATATGTGATCTATTCCAATTTCAAGACATTTTTTGATCACTCATCTAATGCTGATATGGGGAGACAGATGGCTACCCTCCAAATTTATTTTGTGCTCCTTTCCTTGGTGTAAGGTTGTTGCTGGGACAAAGCTGTCCAACCAGGGGCTACTCATTCTAGCTCCCCTTTCATCTAAATGGGACCATGTAATTAGTTAATTCCAGGCTAAGGCTGTTAGGAAGCAGATGTGCCTTTTTCTGCCACTCCTCTTTCCCTCTTTTCTAGTGGGATAGTATCACCCAGAACGACCTTGAAAGCCCCTTGTCGAAGAAAACAGAGCCTTTCTCAGCCTGGTTTCTGAATAACCACCATCACCTCCATCCTCTTCCTCTCTCCAAGAATGAAGTTCAGTATTAAACTATAACTTGAGTAAGAAAGGTTATTTTGTGTTGAGCCATTGATATTTTAGGGTTTCTTTATTTCTTTTTTTTTTTTTTTTAGGATTTTATTTATTTATTTGACAGAGAGAGACACAGCAAGAGAGAGGGAACACAGCAGAGGAGTAGGAGAGGGAGAAGCAGGCTTCCCACTGGGCAGGGAGCCGATGTGGGGCTTGATCCCAGGACTCTGGAATCATGACTTGAGCCAAAGGCAGACGCTCAACGACTGAGCCACCCAGGCGCCCCTTGGGGTTTATTTCTTACAGCAGTTGGCATTGCCTGAACTAACACAACTGAATTAAATTATTCAGTCTCTTTTGTGGTCTTGCTTCCCTTTCTTTCTTAACTTTTGCTTTCTGTTAGAACTTAATCCTTAATTAAGTTGTTAATTAATTATTAATTAATTGATTGATTGACTGATTGAACTTAATGCATGAATCTGAGATTCTGCAGCTCCTAGCTCACTTTTCCATGGCTCAGTTAGTTCTTTGTAACTCACTGAGCAAATATTTAATAAACGTCTATCTTGTGCATATATTAAGTGCCATATGGGACTACAAGTAAAATTTTTTTAAATGTCCTTTTAGATGTGATAGCACAGTGTTGCTAACTATAAGGATATTAAGGCAACACTCCTCATAATATAAAAAATATATAAATATTTTAAAGTAGAACAATGGATAGTTAAGTCTACAGTGTATTTTTCTAATAAAACACTAGAATTATTTTTAAGGGGAACTAAGTTTGAACTTTGTTCAGGAGATTTGGAGATTCCTGAAATTTTTTTGAGAAGATAAGTGAGATGAGCAAATTGTACTCAATGAGAATTATCAATATGAAGGGTCAATTGACTTAGTAAGAGAATTGTGGATGAATGACCAGTTGCTCCTATTTGCTCTCTCCTCCTTTTGTTAGCAAGAGAACTCTAGAGTATTAGCTGATCAGATAGCAGTCCAGCTAACGTCAATATTTCCTAGTCTCCCTTGAGACAGATATCACCAGGGAACTAAGTTCTGGCCAGGAGTTGCTATTAAGAAGAGAAGACTGGACTATCACACTTACCTTTCTTAAGTACCTCCCACTGGACATCTTGGCCAGATGCTGGCAGCCAACCCATTGGCAGGGTAAGCCACCTTCCTATCTAAACTTGTTGTTTCAGTATCTATCAGATATTAAGTTGAGAAAGAGCAGAACAAGCAGAACACAGAGACCAGTAATTGCTAGGTTTCAAGCACAAAATTTGTGCTTGAGCTGCAGCTAAGCTGCAAGGTCTTGACACCATAGTGCCTTTTCTCTGTCTGGATGCTCTTGATCTTCCCTCGGTCTCTTACAATGCCCTGCAGGCACTCCCTCACAGACAGGATCCCTTTTCAAATGAACACATAGCCAGGTCCCATTGAGGCTTGCTAGAAATTAAGAACCCCCAGAGTTAGAAGGTTGGAATGCCTGCAAAGAATGCCTCTCACAAATTCTCTTTTCTCTCTACTCTTTCAGATTTTTTTTGTAGCCTAATGTGAGTGAGGGCATTCAAAAGTTGTGTCAAAAGTTTACAGAAATGATAGGCTCCTTTCTCAACTAACAATGAAATATAGCATCTATTATCTTGCCTTGGCTGAAACAGAGACAGGACAAATTCCATTTTAACACACAACCCCAGAAATAACAGAAAGCCAGAAGCTAGAGAAAGTTCACGAAGAAATCAAGAGATTTTCTTAAAGGGTTATACAAATAAAAAATCCTAAAGGGCAAGAACATAGCCAGACTTCAGGAATCAAAAGGAACTTGGTGCTGGGAAGTCAGGAAGCAAGGACACTTGCTCTGGATTCTGAGTTACTAGCTCCTGCTTCTCTGGAAATGACTTTTATCCCTTTCTCTCAGCATATCCAGGACAAGAGGTGCCTGGTGGTACAGTCAGTCAAGCATCTGACTCTTGGTTTTGGCTCAGGCCATGATCTCAGGGTCGTGAGATCAAGTCCCAGGTCAGCTCTATACTCAGCATGAAGTCTGCTTGAGATTCTCTGCTTCTCCCCCTCTCTCTCCCTCTGCCCCTTCTCCCCCTTGTGTGCACTATTTCTCTTTCTTTAATAAATAAATAATTAAATAAAATCTTGGAAAAAACAAATAGTGGGCAAAAGTGAAGAGTAATGGTTCTGTTTGTGTATATTGAGTTTAAGATTCTGATGTGACATCTGAATGGCAGTTGGTGAAATGGGCTAGAATTCAGGAGAGAGCTAAGAGCTGGATATGTTAATGTTTTCATTTATTTAATTGAAGAATTGGTTCTGAGTACCTTCTTAGTGGCAAGGGCTCTTTTAGGCCTCGGGAATACAGCAATGAACAGACAAGTGGTCCTAAGCCAGGTCATTGTATCCTCCATGGTTTTATTAAAAGGCTTAAGAAACGATGAACCTCTTCAAATAAGAAAAAAATTCATATGCATAGTGGAATGAATTTTGTGTCTCCCCCCAAATTCATATGTTGAAATTCTAAGCCCCAATGTAATTTTAGTAGATCTTCAGGATCTTCAGGAGGTGATTGGGTCACGAGGGTGGAGCTCTCAGAAGTGGAATTAGTGCCCTTATAAGAGAGACCCCAGGAAATCCCTTGTCCCTTCCACCAAGTGATGATTCAGTGAAAAGACAGTGGTCTCTGAACCAGGAAGCAGGTCCCCATCAGACATAGAATCTGCTAACACCCTGCTCTTGAACTTGCTAGCTTCCAGAATTGTGTGAGAAATGACTGCTTGCTGTTTAAGCCACCATCTAGTCTTTTTTTTTTTTTTTTCATTTATAGCAGCCCAAATGGACTGAGACAATACACGTATGCTTAAGTGAATTTTTTTGGGAAAAAAGTCCCTGGCTTTCTACAAAATCTCCAAAGGGTACATGACCCCCAAAGAAGTGAAGAATTATAGGTATAAAACTGTATTTAGGCATTAAAACAAAATATATGGAAAGAATAGTTCAATGTCTTAATGTTGATCAATGATGTTACTCAATGCTGGCAGTATGAGAAAATGCAGAGAAGCCAGAAAGAAGCAAAGACACACTAACAGAATAAGATTTTGAAACATTACCTAATGTATTTTTCCTTCTTGCCAATTCCTTTTATGCACAGTTGCCTTTAAACCCTGAGGCTGAGGCTTAATGTGTTAAGGAAACAAAGAATAGAGGAGGAGGGAGAGAGGAACCTCAGCAAAAAAGAAGTTTATTCTTTTTGAGTTCCAAAAGAAGTTCTTGAAAGCCAGTGATAGAGACAGTAACTGAAAGAGAACGCCTCCTTTCTTCACTCCCCAACCCCAACACCCAGCTCAGAGTCTGGTGGACTCAGAGTACTTTCTTCTCTAAACTATAGAATCTGTAAGAATTTATGATCCCTGAAGAGCCGATGTGCACTACCGAAAGAAGAGTAGGAATCCTTTGTGGGCTAAAGAAAGAGAAAGGCAGGAGGGGAATAGGAAAGAAGACCAGGAGAGTCTGGGTACTAATGTGAGCTCTTCTCTCAGGGTCAAAAGCTGGGTGAGAATAGAAATGCCCGGATGGGTTTGGGGACAGAAAAACAAGGGCCCCCAAGCTCCTCTTTCAAACTCTGGAAGGAGATAGATTTCCCAAGTGTCTTCTGTCAATATGAAGTAGCCAGAAAAAGGGGGAAAGTTTTCTGGACAAGTCTAAGCAGAGTATGGCTTTAGATACCTTCCCCCCAACTCTCTCCACCCAATCCCGGTTTCTCTGGATGTCTTTGAGACATAGAAAAAGTCCCCAAACAATTTTGTGTGTCTCATGAAACATCAGAATAGCTAAGGGCTGAGATGTAGACTTCCTGAAAGGGGTTACCATAAAAGATAACAGGTCAAAGCTCAGCAGAGCTATTTGCAGAAGCTGAAGGGTGGTTAGCCGAAGTCCTGAATGAAAAGAAGATACGGGTAACTCTGAAAGGATCACAGTGCCAAATACGGAGAGGTAGGAGTGAGTCAGCAGAGGCAGACCACTGAGTTTCCAGAAGCAGTCACCATGCACTTGCAGAGCAGGAGAATAAGAATGTCATCAAAGGCAAATTCCAGCAAAAAACTATCTCCCTCCAATGAGAGGTAAGATAAGCCCTTGAGAGCTTAGATCAGTATGGGGAGAAGGAAAAGAGAATGCAGAAAGCAGGAATCAATGATATTTGTGCTTTAAAACAGAAAACCCTAAAACAACAACAAAAACAAATAAACCAAAAATCCAGAAACCCCTCAGTGATCCCAGTTTGATAAATTTAAGTTTTTTACCATTAATGGACATGAAAGTGACTAGGTGTATTTGGAATGAAATAAAATTTCAACTTTATTTAAGCTACATGGTATATAAAATTTATACCCATGCCATAAAAATTAGATCAGGAAACTCAGATATCAGAGGAAACTGGCAGAAGAGGGTTCCAAGTTCAGCTCCATCAAATCCTGAGAAGGTTGAACAAAGTTTTGTATCTCGGGGAGAGCCAAAGGGAGACCGCAAGTAAGGACTGAGTGCATGGTGGACGGAAAGAGTGAGTACTTCTAAAAAGATTAGCAATTTAAAAAGATGAATAGTAGCAAAGTTCTTACAGCCTCTGCTTTCGTATTTGGAAAGTAAAGGGAAACAATACTTAGAAATGTAGAGTTGGCATTAGAATTAATGAATGAATGTAAGAAAACATGCTTAAAATAGTGTCTGACCATAACAGATGCTTTCTAAATCTTAGTTTTCTACCTTACTACCAATCTCTTCTCTTTGCCTTCTGGGAAAGAGAGAAATCAGCACCTTATAATATTCCTACGTCTGTTTGAGCATTGTTGTTGTCACCGTCAGCCTTATTTATATGAAGAAGTAATACACACTCATGCGTGGTATGGTAGGGCTAAGAGAAGTCTTAGATCACATCATTAGAACTTAAGAAATTAGAAGTTTAGGGAAATGAAGCAAGGTCTCCATAGTAACATGAGTAAGGAGTAGATCCAGGACAAGAACAAGGGTAATTGTTTTCCAGGGCAATAGTCTTCCATTTAGTGTTTGATCATTTTCTAAAACTCCTGCTTGTTGTATTAGTCCAATCTCCAACTTGTACAAACACCATCACGGCCTAGATCCTGTATCTCTTCCACATTGTTTAAAGTGTTGGATTTAATAAAAACTCAAAAGATGCCAAACTATGCCCTTCTATTAAATCATCCACCCTGCATGGCATAGCAGACTTTGAGGCTTGGTTTGAGCAGTTCTTCATTAAACATTGATCACTACTCTGTGATCAGTTCAATCTTGCATCGGGAAATGCCTTCAAGTGCAAAAGAGGGAACACTAGATACCATCTTTAATGGCTGTAAGATATTTGGCACCACTAAAAATTAAGGCAAACTGAGAAATAACACAACTGTCTTTGCCATATAGCCACTTCCATGATTCTCTTCCATTTTTTTTTTCCAAAGAAGACTTTTGTAAGTAGAGCAACAGATGGAGTCTCCTGTTTCCACGGAGATGTCAAGTTTTCACAATTAGTCCTCGGCTTAAATCTAAATTCCAGCCATTATGATCCCTGGGCACTGGGCTATGGAGAAGCCCAAATACCTCAACTCCTCCTGGGACAGGGACCTAGAGAGATTAAGCATGAGTATCTCTAAAAATAAATTAAGATAAAGAAAGATCAAACTAAGAAAGACCAGACTTCATTTCTTTTTCATTTCATTTCATGATTGCTATTATTTAAGATCTTCTTAAATGTTTGGAATTTCCCCCTCTTTAACTACACTGACCTAACAGATTAGGTAATAATAAAAACTAAATTGTGCTTAGCTAGTGGGAGGAGCTGGCAGCAGACTGGAAAGAGGAGAGAGAGATCAGGGTATTTCTTCCCCAGTCTCCTACCATTTGGTGCTGCTGTTTGGGTGTGACTGCCATGGGTGTATTTTGCTGGATATTCTTCACTTTACATAATTTGGTATCTTTTGAGTTTGGCTTATATATCTTTGGAAATATTTCTACTCTTCTCTGCCCTGCTATGGGCCCTAGAAGACTGACCTCTGTGGACGGTATCACTTGAATGCTGTTGCCTTCTGCCTGCCAGTTGGGCTCAATTAGTAAGGGGGTACCAGGAGGAGACCAAGGCAAGGGTGTTTCTTCCCTTCGTTGCTATGCTTACAGCTTTCATCCTCCACTGATTACAGTTCCAGTCAGATAGCCCTTCTCCTATGACTCCAGTTCTCTTAGATTCCCACAACATTATTTCTTCTCCATTGGAATGGCTTCCTGATGTTGCTTATTGAATTTCTTAGAACTGTGTCTACTCATCTGTAAACAATCCTTTTATTAAATCACTTCAGTTAAAACATCTGAGAGGAAATCTGTTACATCCTCCTGGGATCTTGACTGATACATTTGGGAATGGAAGACATGACCAAAAGTCAAAATACTACACCTCATTCCACACGAGATTTGAGAGGAGAGATGATCAGGTGGAAGAATGAGGGACAACATCTGGGAAAAGTGGGATAGTCAATTCCCAGGACAGGGAGATGTGCTTGAAAAAAGAAAGTGATAGGCCTGAGCATATAAATCAACTAGACCAAGAAATATCTCTCAGGATATTACACTGGAAGTTCCTGACATACTGGTCATCTTCTATGGCCCTAGAATCCAGAGTCTTCCTTGGGACATGACATTTCCACATCCAATAACAAAACTCACTCTCTTGTATCCTCCCCATTGCTATCACCTGCTCAACGTCAGGCCTGGGCTTTGATTATGACCTACTAAGTGCCATCTTGTTAGGTAACCCCTCCTTATCCTTTAAATATCAGGTCACTGCTTGTGCCCTTTATAAGGTTTATATATAAGTTTACATAAGTTTATAACAACTTATAATTATTTTATGCATTTGTTTATTCTTTTTGTCTATTGTTCCCACTAGAATATGTTTCATGAAGATAGGAACTATTTCTGACTTGTTCAACATTATATCCCTATAGTATAGAATAGAGCCTAGAAGATGAAGTATAACCAACAAGTATTCATTGAATGAATGAATGAATGAATGAATGAGGGAGATTGATAACATGCATACTACATTTTTGCCTTTATCCCAGATAATTGTAGCAGGCTATTAAGCCATTACTTTATGAAACTATCACTATGTTCCAAAAAACTCATTCTTCAAATATAGGGAATGATAGCTGGCGATACCTGAGCTAAGAAGAATGTTAGAAAAATGTCTGAAGGAGGCACCTGGTTGCCTCATTTGGTTAAGTGTCCAATTCATGATTTTTGGCTCGGGTCATGATCTTATGGTCCGTGAGACTGAGCCCTGATTCGAGCCCTAAGTCCGCCTCCTTGCTCGTTGGGAAGTCTGAATGAAGATTCTGTCCTTCTGCCCCTCTTCCAATTCTCAAAATAAATAAACAAATCTTTAAAAAGAAAGAAAAAGAATGTCTGAAGAGAAGTGAAAGGGACATCGACTTTGGAACCAATAGCCCTGGGGTAAATGGCAGGTCCCTCAGTCAGTAGCTGTTTGGCCTTGGCCAAGTCCTTTACTATTTCTGAACCTCAGTTTCTTCATCTGTACATGGAGATAACAATTCTAACTCGAGCAATGGATAAGCTATGCACTTGGCAACAGTGTGCGCTCAGTAGATGCTACTCTTAATGGCAACACAATTACTCTTTGATAAAATAAGATTGTTTACATTTCCATTGGTTAACAATCTTGTCTTGTCTTCTCACAGTTGTATTTATCTGCCTATAATAGTGCCTGACACTTTCAGATGCCTTACATGTTTGCTGAATGCGTGCTATACTTGTGCTTTAAGAACAATAATTAAGATAAGTGGCATTGATTCAGATATTCTGATAAGCCCTTTATATACATCATCTTATTTTATGTCTGGACAAAGTACATATTATTATTTTTCCCATATTATAAATAAATAAAAAGATGAATGTTAGAGAGAAGAAATAAGTTCCTAAGTAAAAAATCTAAATGACTCCTCACCCATCCCATCAGCTTCCACCTTTCTGAGAAAGACAGGTATCAATAGCTTAGCACCCCTATTCTGAAGGTTGCCACATCATGACCTTAGTGTTTTGAAATTGGATTATCACTTCTTTGGGGATTCTTCAGAGGTCCTAAATTTAATCTGCTTTATACTGTATTTCCAAGGCCATTTAGTGCAATTATGCACCTTCATTTCAAATCTGCATAATATGTAAGAGCTTTGAACAATAATGTAGCCACTGAAAGAGTACATCTGCAGAATGAATAAATTATTAATTTTACTTATAATGCATTAGAAATGTATTAAAATGAGATATTCCTGATACCTCATTTCAATAGCTCAGCTACATCTTGATACATAACCAGCATAATTCAAGAGGGTGGTACATGGAGTTAGAAAACTGGGTCTGTAGCCTGGCTCCTCTGCTTATTTAACAAGTGATCTTGTCCACAGATCTTGGGCTCCCTGAGCCCCAGTTTCTGATCTGTAAAACAGAGTTCATACCACCAATGTCATCCAGTGGCTATAGGTATTGAGTAGAAGATCTACATGAAAGCAACTTGCACATGGTCCAGAGAACAGTGAAGTTCATGGACATGTTAATTTGTCTTCACTCTCGTGATTTTACCTGCAGTTTTAACAATCAAGTAAATATTCTTTATTTGGTATTTTTCACAGCTATTTTGATTGAGTCTTCAAGGTCAAGGTAAAGTACTTTCATGCAGCAATTTTAGAGAAAGTTCCCTTGCCAGTTTTTATTGTGTCTTTTTCTCAACAAATTACAAAACCTAGCCTTCAGATGTACATATCAGATTTTTGTGAAGAGAGCATTTATTAAAATATAAACATGGAATGATTAAAATCTTTGGCATTTGTTTTTCAGCATATTATGTCTAAATAAAAACTCCTCACATCTGCCAAAATCTCTCCAGAGTTTAGAGGATTTGGGCTGGTATTCTCTTTTATTTTAAGGCCAGAGGTGGAGGATTACATTATCTAAAACAACAGGAAATGATTCAGATCAGAGCCATCTCTGATCCCTAAGGTTCAGGACCTTTTATCAGAAGGTGTTTCCTTTGTTGATTCATTTGTTCAAATATATATTAAGGATTGGTTATGTTGGTACTCTGTGCAAGGCGCTGAGGTGAGCAGTTCATCTTCTCAGGGAATCTCTCATCTGGAAGGGAGAGAAGAAAACATGTATTTAAGTAGCCATAATGCAAGGTTAACTTTGGTAAACACCACAGGGATGTTGAGGTAGAGTATTATGGGATATAAAGGAAGGAGAAATTGTTTTTCGTGGAGAGAACGCTTCTGTGTACTTGGGTCCCTCGGCAGCTATGGTGCAAGTAAGTCACGTTGCATTCTAGTCATTGACTTTTCTGACTTTCTGGCTAGCCAATGAACTGGAGAGCAGAGGCCAAGTCTTCCTCTTCCAAAGAAGCCAGGAAGGAAGAATGGATTTCAGTGCTGTCTGTGCAGTTTAAATTCGTCTCAGTCAGATGTTTTGGGATTTGGTAGGGATTATGCACTCAGGTAGGAGCCTGGGGCTGGAATGCTTCCAGAATAGTCCATGGTTTGCTGGACGACAGTGGCACAAAGCGCTGGGGAAGGTGGGACTGGGGCATCAGTCAGCCTTGCTCAGTGAAGAAAGAAAACGCCATTCTTCTCTCTGTCAAATAAATAAATAAAATCTTAAAAAAACAAAAATGAGACATCAGCCTGCAAAACTTAAGGAGGGCCAGGAGAGTCGGGAAAGCTGAAGACCAGATCTGGGACAGCAACGATATGCAAGATCCAACTACACGAGGCTAACCTTTGCCTCAGCCAAAGGCCTTTAAATGCTTTCTGTAATAATAGAAACTACAACCCATACTGGGCTAGACTGAGACTCATAAACAATGAAGACAGAGGTGAAGTAGAAAATTAGAGCTTATGGTGATATGCAGACATTATTTCCCTGCCAATAAACAACATCCACGTGTGTCAACTATACTCAGAAAAAAGTTATTTAAAAAAAAAACAACAACATCCAGTTTGAGTTCCCAAATGCTGCAGAATTGCTTCACCAATAAGGATAGTTAACTTTTAATGGGTATGTCTCTGTACCAGGCACAATTTGAAACATCTTGCAAGTATCATCTCAGTTAAACCTCACACCCACACTCTGAAATTGTTACCATTGACAATGGCTGTTCTACAGACAAAAGAACTGAGATAAAGAGAGGTAAGCCACTTGCTCAGTGCCAAAGCTAGGATTTAAACCCAAGCAGTGTTGATCTAAAATCTGAATTCTTAACCACCATTTCATGCTATCAGTTGCCAAGTAGATACTTCTATAAAATCAAAATCAGTTGCAATGAACTATTGACTCAGTCATTATGGTCGCTGTTACAATGTCTATAAAATCAGGGAGCGAATTTAGAAGTTCTCTGTACAGCATGACATACCATTAATGCTTAAAATGCATACCCTGTCCTGTGTATGAATGCTCACATTTGACATCACAGATAGCAGATCTGTGGTATGATGTGGTTTTCACAAAAAGCAATGCCAACAGAATTTTCAAGATAAATAGGTAACCAAATAACCTCCAGAGACCCAACTCTGTGTGTGTGTGTGTGTGTGTGTGTAATTGACCTCTAACTCTTTTGTTCTGCATGCATTTTTCTTCATTCATTTTTGGCTTAGGTTATGTAGACTTGTTCAAACTTTTTTTTTCAAATGTACTTTGTGCACGTACACAGAAGAAGCTATTTCTTTTATCTCACATCTCTAGAGTTTGTTTTCCTGCCTGAGGCTCCGAGGCACACGGGAAAGGGGGAAAAAAAGAAAGCCAGCTCCGGGGTGATTAAGAAAATCTTGGGATTACAAAACAAAATGGAGGTACCTTCGAACTGAATGAAAAGAAACAAAACGGAAGAATATTTCCTAAAGGTTTTATCGTGCTTTTATGATACCCAGAGTTTTCTTTACATTTATAGATCAGTTTTTCTTCTTATTGTCCAGCATTCAAGGATGTCCCTGGGAAAGTCTAATATTTCCAAATGCACTGACAGTTGTTAATTACCAGTCTATAGTTATCTGTCACTAAAAGCTAGTCTCTTCTCCCCCACACAGAGTTGAGGCCCCTTTTAAAATAGCAGCAGCTGAAACCACACACACACACACACACACACACACTCCAAATACATTAATAAAATAAACTTCTGGATTATTTGGTAAATTATAGGAAGTGTAATAATGTGTAAGAAGGAACCAAGATGTAATTCATTAGATTAAAGATATTCTTAGATATCTCTTCCTATAACCTACAAAACAAAACAAAAAAGTGCTCTGAACACTATGGGAAGTGATCTCATAAGGATATCAGATAAATAATGTGGACTGGCTTAGCTTTTTAAAACTTAGTTTCTCCAACATTTTTAAACCTTTCTTGGCCTCTATTTTTACTCTTTACTATTAAAAACACCTGTCGATATTACCAATTACAAGTTGTGAAGGAAAGATGTGAATTAAGGGAGGAAGAGTTAACACTACTTTTTATATTCAGAATAAGCTGAAACTAAGAGAACAAAGTGAGAAAGGTAAAAATAAATATTTAGTAGACTATAGAAAGCAAAAATGTTTATGTGAATCACATTACTGCTACTCTTTAGAATATGTTAGAATCAGTTTGAAATTACATAGCGCTCTTTCTAGATCATTTGGAGTCATTTTCCCCTCAGACATGGCCACTGTGCTGAATTCTGATGGTATCATGCAATTCTTCTTGCACACATATGGCACATTACATGTGTGTATGTTGCAAACCCTATGAGGGTGCAAAACAGGGTGGATAGGAAATGATAGCGGTTCCTGCCTTGATGCGCAAAGAGGTTATTACCTTAAAAATGTGATCAGTAATGTTGGTGATATTATTTGTGCAAGTGTTTATTTTGGCTTTTATTTATAAAAGGACAAGATGCAGCAAATGCCTCTCAAAGGGCATGAATGGCCTTTACTCAGAAAATGCCAGGGCAAAAGATTTCTATCACTTTACGGGCTTCTCTTTCAAATGTACTACAACCTGGCCTTGAGAGAAAATGCATTTGCTGTGGGCAGTGATGGAGTGCTTTGTGGAAGGTTTGGAAATACGCAAATTAATCAAAACACATCTATACATCCTGAGGTTTTTTTCCTTTTTCTTTTCTTTGTTTTTCCTTTCTTTTCATCTCCTCCTTTCTTTTTCCTTTTCTCTTCCGTTCCTTATTTTTCTTTTCAATCTTCCTATTCTGCCTTACCTCTTAAATCTCTGAGACTTGTAAACCAGACTTTTAATAATGATGTGTCTACCCATCAGACTGCACAAACAGCTCCCAGATGGTCATGTACACAGCTGAGTGAGGAGAACCAGAGGGTTTAAAGCATAATGGTAACAACAGTACATTCTACAGTTCACTTAAGCTGTAGCTCTTAATTAAATATTTGTAGTGTCATTTGGAAGCACAAACACTCACCTGATGTTTAAGTGGTTAGTTTTTTCAGGAAGAAGAGCCTCAGTTGAAATTATTTAATGTGTCTGAGTCAATTCTATTTTTAGAGATAATGAACAAAAATGTTCTGAAATCTAGTTGATCTGAGGTTCTGAAAAAAAATTAGGAAATTAAGAGTTATGGAAGATATGCACAAATTAAGAGATATGGAAGGCAGATCTTTATTTCTCTTGTAAGTATCCTTCAAATTAAACTTTTATCCTAGTTTAAGAAAATGGTTCCCTCCCCCTTTAAAAAAAAAAAAAGTCAGTGACTTCTATGCCAGCAGTTAGCATTTTGTAGGTGATAAAACATAAGTTCCTATTCTATTAAGTAAAACAAATCAGGTAGGTGAGAGATAATGTCCTCTCCTTCCATTCTTCTCTAAAACTTACTTTCTCAGTTTTGCTAAGCCTTAAGACTATACATCTTGAAAATCAAAAGAAATGCAAGAAAAATGTGAATCATAAGACCACTAAAACAAATTCATAAAAGTTTATTTTACTTCCTCTTAAAGGCAGTGTCATTCCAAGAAACTTGAATTTATGAATATTCCAGAGAGTTATGTGGTCAGTAATCTTCCCTGTGCAGGAAAGGTGAATCAGCAGTTCTTCTGGGACCAAATGGTTTACTCTTATTATTTGTACTTTCTTTTTCAGAATACCTAGTCAGTATCACACACACATAAACCATTTCTTCTGACGATAAACGGTACCATGGTGTGCTTTGAGAACCCGTCTGTAGACTCTGTTGACTTAATAAATACATATTTTCCCTGATTCTCCTGGATTATCCCATGGCACATTTGTGGGGTTGATCTTGCCCATACCACAGTGCCAAGTGGTCACTGTAATTATTTCTTGTTTCCAGGGAAATCTTAGTTTAGCACAGTAAAATAGCTGTAGGCCTAGTGGTAAAATTAAGTCGATGAGTATTTCTCAGTGTTTATGCATGATGTTCCAGTACTGCCTTATCAATGCAGGAAGAGAGTTTTATTATTCTTTGTGTGACCAGTATTTTATATAAGACACATTTGATTCTTGAGAACATTTGGGGCACCTGGGTGGCTCAGTCAGTTAAGTGTTTGCCTTTTGTTCAAGTCTGCTCAGGTCATGATCTCAAGGTCCTGAGATCAAGCCCCGCATCGCATTGGGCTTCCTGCTCATAGGGAGTCTGCTTCTCTCTCTCTCAGCTCATGCTCTCTCTCTGTCTCTCTCAAATAAATAAATAAAATCTTTAAAAAAAAAAAAAGAAAAGAAAAAAGAGAATGTTGAATAAATGAATAATATGCAAAATTCAACCACCACTTATTTTTCCGCTCAGATATCAGCTTGGCAAGCTATTGGGGTTAATGCCAGTGTGGAATATCTGCACTAAGAGGCCCATGGGTTTTTTCTTAGGAACTACAGAGTCTTTCCTAGCTTGAGACAGGAGAAGTAGAGTAGAGAACAGCAGCATTAACCCAGCATCTCCCAGGTGCTGCGTCTCGGTACTTTACTTACACTATAGTGTGTGGTCCAACAGAAACAGAGAAAAGAACACTAGTATCCCCGTTTTAAAGGTGAGAAAATAGGGTTAGAAGGATGTGATTCTGAAATCCTTCCAAAGGAAACTGGGTTAAGATTAGAATGTAAACAAAAGTTATAACATAAGTTATATCATCTGATGGTGGCTGAGAGGTTACCATGTAACAGAAGAAAGAATTATGTGAATCTTATTAATTTCTCCTGTTTGGTGAAACACATCCACACACGTAAACACACACACACACACACACACACACCCTAAAATAGGAAGGCAAGTCTTGGAATTCAGTCTTTGCAGGTCCCAACTCATACCCTCAATTACATTTTTAAGTCCTTCATTTTATTACAGAAATAAGACTCTTCCCGACTTACTTCTAACTGCATTTGAAAGGATTTATATAAGATTTATTTAGAGTGAAGCCCATGAAAACTTCCTTTTCACTTGACTTTTTAAGTCATGTCAAACTGAAAGAGAAAGTAAATCAGATAAGAAAACTTTTGTATTTTTTGTTATAGTCTAAGCACTTTAAATGGTATGTGTAAAGAAGGGTCTGTGTTTTTTAATCTGTATTTGTTTAATCACAAAAATAATTTAAAGTTCCAAGTAGATTGGGATGAATACTTATAAAAACTATGACAAATTGAGGATTTAAATTCTTATACAGAAAAGGATTACACAAATTTATAAGAAAATCTGTAAGACCACCATGTAAACACAGGAAAAGGATAACTGCATTTTACACAAAAGGAAATATAAGAGGTTCAAACATTTTTAAATCTTTAACACTACTGGTAATTGAAAATGAAAATGAAGAGAACACGTTAATTCTATTTTCTCCTATCAATCAGCATGGTTTGTTTCTTTAGAATTCACAATGCAATAGAAGTGTAAATTTTAATTAGCCAAAAATTTTGTGGAACAATTTGCAAATACATGCTTCTAGGGTTCTACTCTGTGGAAATATTCTGAAATGCAAGCAAATATTTAAATATAAAGATATACTTTGTAAAGGAAAAAAAAAGCCTTAAATGTCCTCAAATAAGAAGCACATATGAAGACCATTTAGTGACCCTGGAAATTAGATTCTTATGACCTAACAATAACGAGGAAAAACCAGGCTATAATATTACATTACAGTTAAGCCCAAACATAGAAAGTATAGAAAATTGTACTTAGATATATAAATATCAGGGATAATCTCTGAGTTATTTTTTCTATTGGTTTTGCTATAGTTTTCTGTGTTTACAAGTTTATTTTTATAATTAAAAAAATTAATAGAAGTAAGGAGGAAAAAACAGAATAAAAAAAAACCAAACCCTTTAAACATATAGGTTGGGGCACTTGGGTGGCTCAGTCAGTTAAGCATCTGCCTTCGGCTCTGGTCATGATCCCAGAGTTGTGGGATCGAGCCCTGCATTAGGTTCCCTGCTCAGTGGGGAGCCTGCTTCTCCCTTACCCTCTGCTGTTCCCCCTGCTTGTGCTCTCTCTCTTTATCTGTCAGAGAACAAAAAAATATACATAGGCTGAAAAAGATGCAGAAAAGAGCAGAAGAATTTACCCTGGACGTCCTGGACCTGAAGTTCCTTTGCAGGCCACCTAGGGTCAAAAATCCAACTCAAACCAGGTATTGGTTAGTTGACCACCCGGTCTGCGTAATATGACACCATGACATAGTGACGATCCAAGGAAATGCACTAGTGGGGTGCATTAGTCCAATGTCTAGAAGAAAGGAGGTGGTTGGCTCCGTCCACTCTGAACTCACCAGACCCCGTCTGGAGCGTGAGGTAGTGCTGTGCTCCACACCTGAAGCCGAACGGTCAGTGCCTGGAGTCTGTCCAGAAGACAGGGCCACAACAGTAAAATGCATGGAAACCCTATGACTTCTCAGCTTAAAAATCATCTCTGGTTTCTTATGACTTTCAGAATAAAGTCCTAAACGCTTTAAGACCATGCCTCATCTTATAAGATTTCCCCCTTTGCTCACAGAGTTCTAGTCACACGTTCCCATCCCTTGGATCCATCAAGCTCCTCCCCACTTCAGATGGACAGCAGGGACTGCCTCCCCAGCCTAGACCTGCCCCCAGGCCTCTACCTTCATCCCCTCTGCCTCGGCTTGTCTCCTCCACAAACACACTTTCTTGCCTGGCCAATTCTTGCCTTTTTTCAAGTCTCACATCAGGTACTTCTTTCCTCGGGAATACTTTCTGACCTGCCACCTAGGAAAAGCACCCATTACACCCTCTTATTTTACCCTGTAGTTGCCTCTGGTTAGGTATCGTTCTTATGTTTGTTTTTCTCGTAAGGTAGCAAACTCTGTGAGGACAGTATTGGGTGCCTCATCATGTGTCCTTGTCCGTCTGGGCTGCTGTAACAATATATCATAGACTGGGTGGCTTATAAACAACAGAAACTTATTTCTTACAGCTATGGAGGTTGGGAAGTCCAAGATCAAGGTGCTTGCAGTTTCAGAGTCTGATGAGAACCCTCTTACTTAGTAGATGGCCAGTCTCCTTGCTGTGTCTTCACATGGATGAAAGGCTGAGGGAGCTCTCTAGGGTCCCTTTTATATGGGTATTAATCTCATTCATGAGGGCTCTACCAGTAACCTCCCCAAGGCCCTGTCTCCTAATACTAGCAACACCATGGGTTAGGATATTAACAAATGAATTTGGGGGGGAACACAAACATTCAGTAGATAGCATAATATATATCCAGAATTTAATGCAGTGTCTGGCGCATACTGTGGGCTATTTGTTGAATGAATGAATGAATGAATGAATAAATTTTGTGAAGTCCATCTGTCTGTATATTTTTATGACTACCCTCTACTTTTACACCTTAGTGTCTCCTCCATGCTTAGAAAATGGGATTCTTTTTTTGAGAGAGAGAGAGAGCACGCATACGGGGCTTGGGGGTGGAGTGCAGAGGGAGAGAGATAATCCTAAGCAGGGTCCATACTTAGCAGGGAACCCAACATAGCGCTCGATCTCACAACCCTGAGATCATGACTGAGCTGAAATCAAGAGCCAGATGCTTAACCCACTGAGTCGCCCAGGCACCCCTAGAAAATGGAATTCTTAATCTGAAATAGGAGAAGACAAGTAGGAGAAGAGGGAATATGATAGCTCCCTATCATGTAGACATTCTGTACAACACCATAGTGAGAACTAAGCTAGTTACAGTTCCAAATTCATAAGGAAGAACTTCTCAGAAATTAAATTAGTGCCTTGTGTGGTAATGAATTCTCTTTTATGAAGTGTGTACAAGTCATAATTTAATATAAGCATGGGTTGGCGTTGTTGTAAAAGAGATTCTTATATTAGATAGTCAGATCTGATGACTTTTAGGATCACTTAAAAGTGTATGATTCTGTGACCTAGCAATCTCTTTGGCTACAGAGGCACTACATAAGGAAGAGAAGATTGAAGACAAAACGGGGCATGGAGCTAAACAAAGAAAAGCTTGGGGAAGAAAAGGAAACGTAACACTGTCTCCAAACATTTGATCTCAATCATTTTGAACCTTCTCTGAGGATAGGGTTGGCAGGCCTCCCAGAGAAACCAAAACAAAGCAACCTAACAGGGCATCACAAAGGAAAGGGGACCTAAACTGGGAGATGAGAAGATGAAAGCCCTGCCTTTAGACTCACTGAGGAGGGAGAGAGGGGGCGTGAATGGCAGGCTTTCTCTTCAAGGTCCATTTCAAAGCCCTTAAAGGCACACCTCTGAAAGGAGCGTTTTCCGTAGAGAGAGAGAGAGCAGTTCCCTGAATCCAGAAGTCTGGCCATTAATGACCGCGGCTGAAGGAACAGGTCTTCATTCTCCTTAAGAAAAACATGTGTCATCATTCTGGAATGAGCAAGGCCTGTTCAAGAAACCCAGCTTTTATCATCTCCTTTGTGTTTGCTTATTCACAGCTCAGAAATTGTCCAATGGCCTTCTTACTCTCGAATCAAAAGAATGAACACTGCTGTGGAAAGAAAAACCAACTTCCATTTGGTTTGTGAGAAAGACCCACAAGATGCCTCTGCTTGAGGGCCAAAAGAGGAAAATGAAGCTATGCTGTGTAGCTTTGCCTTAAGGTGGTGACTTCTTCCAACTGTAACTTGGAGATTCCTCTTGAAATTGAGCTCAGCTTTTTTTTTTTTTTTTTGACTGCCACTAAAAATATTGAATACCTATTGTATGCCGTGTTTCAGGCAATGTGCTGAGTGATTTGTACACATTATCTCCTGAGTCTTAAAAAAACAGTCTGGAGTATGGGGCGCCTAGGTGGCTCAGTTGGTTAAGCATTTGCCTTCAGCTCGGGTCGTCATCTCAGGGTTGTGGGATTGAGCCCTGCATTAGGGTCCCTGCTCAGCGGTGAATCTGTTTCTTCCTCTGCTCCTCCTCTCGGCTCATGCTCTCTTTCTCAAACAAATAAGTCAATGAAATCTTTTTTTGAAAAACAGTTTGGAAGTAGATGTGATTACAATCCCTATACCTGAAAACTGTGTGCTATTATTATAAGAATTGGAAAAGTGTGATAGTATCCAAATCAGGAAACATAATATTACATTTATTTTAACGTTATCATTAAAAATTTTAACCTACTACAAAGAAGAGAGTATATTAAAGTCCTACCTATCAGTCACCTCACATTTTACCATATTTCCTTCATCTATTTTCTCTTTGCTCCAGACTCCAAGACTTTTAGTCTCTAAAGGTTTCAGTATGCATCTCTAAAAATTAGACATATTTTCTTACATGCTATTATCACTCTTAAAATAATGAACAATTTCTTATCATCTCATACCTAGTCTATACTCAGATTTCCCATATTGTGCCCAAGTTTACTATCAGTTTTTCACAATTATTAAATTAAATTCCTCACGATATGACAAGGAGTTGTAAGAAAACTTGCTTCTACAAACAAAGCAAACGTGGGAGGGATTTGGAAGCAGAGTGAAGTGGGATCGATACCTACTTGCCCTGGGTTTACCCGGGGCATTCTGGGAGCTCACCCTAAGCCACCAGCTCTCCTCTCAGACCCCACCTGGATCTGAGCTCAGGTGAAAATCATGGCACAGGGCTTAAGAGCTTGGACTCTGGAACCAGAGTCCAAATTCATTACCTATTAGCTGAGCAACCTTGGACCAGCTCATTTCTCCGTGCCTTAGTTTTATTATGTGTAAAAGAGGAATATAAACAGTATCTTCCTTAGAGAGTTATTAGAAGATCTAAATGATATAATATGAGAATTAAATGACATTGAAAAGTGTCAGGCAGTTAAGCGCTCAATAATATTGTTGTTGTCATTGTCGTCATCATCATCATCAACATAGGCATTGGCTTTAGGTTAAAAACTGGTCCTTGGGGCGCCTGGGTGGCTCAGTGGGTTAAAGCCTCTGCCTTCAGCTCAGGTCATGATCTCAGGGTCCTGGGATCGAGCCCTGCATCGGGCTCTTTGCTCAGTGGGGAGCCTGCTTCCTCCTCTCTCTCTGCCTGCCTCTCTGCCTACTTGTGATCTCTGTCAAATAAATAAATAAAATCTTAAAAATAAATAAATAAATAAATAAATAAATAAATAAATAAAAACTGGTCCTACAGTTGTTCAGGATTCAGGAATGATAGAAACTGAGAATGAGGACAATGGCTGGATTTCAATGACTTTGCACAATTTTTTTTTTCCAAATTCCCTTTTTATACTGTCATATGATCCTTTCCACAAGAAGTTATTTTAAATCCCCTGCTTACAGGTGGTAAAAACAAGCACCCAAGCAACCTACTGTCTTGAGCTAGTGTCCAGCCCCTTTGTGTGGCCCCCTCCAACCCAGCATCCACCTCTGGCCTCTGCATAAGAGGGAACTTTTGGCCTTTATGAGCCAAGGACCTCATGCACCTCATAACTCTCACTTTGTTCCATCAGCTCTCCTCACTTATCTAAACCACCAACCTCAAGTCTCACTTCCTTTTGCTCTCTAGCCTTGTCGTTTTGCCCATCTACCAGTTCAGGTTCTCTTATTTGAACTTGGACCACCTTCTTCTGTATTTTTCCTTATTGTGTTTCAACAAAGGCAAGTCATTCAACAAGCCATAGAGAACAACCTACTCTATGGTAGGCATCATGGCTAGCACTGAGAATACAGAAGTGAATAACACGACATCTCTACTCCAAGGAGCTTGGGATCTAAGGATGTCACAGAAGTCTTCCATGATCTGCCAGTTTCCCAAGTATTGCTTATATGCTACTGGCTGGAGAGCTACTTGTCTGGTCTACTCTTGCTTTATAAGAGTGTCACAGAGAAAGAAACATAACAGTCTATATTATCAATCACCACTGGACGAGTTATATTAAACTCATTTGTGTATTGGGGTGGCTATTTAAAAATTTCTTCCATTTAGTCTACTAATATTTATGATTGTCATAAAAATAACTTTTGACAGTGTTGTAGACTATTAAGCAGAATTGGAAGAGTAACAAAGAATTAAATTAGAACTGTTCCAGACCTACGAGTCACAAAGTAAAGGAAGCTTTCCAATTACACATATGGACTCCAATTCTGCGGAATTCCTATAAAAATCAATTATTTCTCTTTCCTCCCAACACTTATTTCTGAGCCCTCATTGGTTGGGCTGTTGTAAAAGTACTTCGTGAGACTGGATGACTGTCCACGTTTTCAGCAAATGGAAAATTGAAGGCAATTCAAGATTAAGCTCCATAAAGAGAAGGATGGAGTACTAAATCTCTGAGAAAGCCTCAGAGTAAATAAATGGCCATCTCTTTGCATGTAACCGGTCTTCTCCATCCCCGGGTGCTTTCACTGAGCTGTCACAGTCCAACTTCTCCTTCTTCCAACTCAGGAGGATGGTTCCGTGTACCTCTACTCAGCACTTAAAAAAAAAAAAAATTGAGAGTTAAACACAAAGCACTTTGATTGAGATTGTACCTAAAAAGCCTTAGTCAATTCCTGATATTTTGAGGCACAAGCCTCAGAATTAGAAAGGATGATTCAGAGTCATTAAGCAGGGATCCGGCAGGAGTACTAAGAACGAAGAGAGAACCCAAGTTCAGAGCCTGAAGAGTCCTATTGTCGGCAGGCAGGAGGTGCAGGGAACAGGAGGCTGGCTGGAGGTCCCAAAATTCTGACTTATAAAACCTACCTCGTGACAGACACAGGGCTATGCTTTAAGTAGACACTATATCTTATAGTTCTCAAATGAGTCCAATATAGGCCAGGGAAGTATAATTCATAACTGTGCTCTATTGTTAACCTACTAGAAAGTCAGCATAGAGTTAGAGGACGCCCCTGATGAAGGAGGAACTGGACTAAAACTCTGGACAACTTTGAGCTACTCACTTAACCTCTAGGGGACTTCATTTCCTCATCTGTAGAGAGGAGATATTAATAGGCCTTCATAGGATAATGTGAGCATTTAACGACCATTCCATGTAAAGCACATACTGAGAACTCTGTAGATAGTAGCCATTTTTATCAGAGAGGCCTTTCCAAATACCTTTTATGAAATTTTCTGTCATTCTCTGAACCCTGAACCAGCTTATTTTTCCTCTTAGATTCATCCCACTAAGCATCGTAAATGTTTATCTGTTTCTAGTTATTCTCCCTTAAACAGAATGCAAGCTTTTGTTTCCTACTTATCCCCAGTATGTAATAATAATAAAAAAAAAGTGGCTGAGATGTATAGTAAGTGCCCAGTGGCCATCTGGCAAGTGAATAGATGAACTTGTCAAGGTCCTACAGCTAATGAGAGCTGAGCTGAACAGGATTCCAGCTCAGGGCTGTTTGGCTCCTAGTTAAGCACTTTCTACCATAACAGAAACCGAAAGTTCCAAAGCTGTAGATTATTACTCTGTGTGAAGTGTATCATTTTAGGTATGAAACTACTGCAACTAAAAGTACCTTGTACACCAAGCCCGGAGACTTGAGGTCTTATCGGTTCTTAGCTATGTGACCATGGGTGACTCAATGCATCTCATCGGTCTTTATTTCCTCATTTGTAAAATGAGAAGATTAAATAAAATTATTTCTCTGATTTCTTCATTTAGATTTTTTTCCTCTGATTCTATTCCAAAGAATTAAATTCATTTGCAAATAGTTTTATACCATGGTATATTTTTGTATTCCAAGCATCTCTCTTTGTCCTTTTTCCTTCTACAGTGAATAAAGAGGAAAGTTAGAAAAGAAATTACAAAGAGAATTGCGTAGCAGCTAGCAATCTAATTGTGCTGTAACCTACATTGATTTTTCTCCTTGAAATCACCCTGTAAAATCTCAGCTATTCCAGAGAAATCACTCTTTGCATATTTGGCTGCAATGACGAGGGCCCAAATAGCAAATAAGTATTATCACTGGTGACAGAAAGAAGTGTCTGGGAACAGAGCCAAGTGGAAATCTAACCTGCTCCCAAAGGCCGCCAGTGTTCTTTGATTGCTCACTTCACTAAACTCCTCTGACTCTTAAGATCTTTAACATAAAAGAAAACTGTCAACCATTGTTTTCCTAGGGGAAGTGTGTCCACCACCTAGAAGTGAAGTTACTAAGGGGTCCTAGCTTATATTTCTGTTTTCTTAACCAGTGCTCAGTACAGGGTAGCCATGTCAAATGCCCATGTCAAATGTCAAATGAGTAATTTATTACTCACGGATCATCCTTATCTGTGGGATTCCATTTGGTCTACCAACTGAGCACCCACTTTGCTTCCCTCTGACCTTTGGTTCTGTTTCCTTCTCCTTTGCCTCTTACCTTGGGTATGGCACTAAGTAAAGTTGGTTCCTCTTGTCCTGACTGCCCTCCTTTTTGTTCCTCAGGAATAACCCACCTCTGTGCACGGCAGTGCCTTACCAGTTCCTGACTTTCTAACTCTGATTTTCTGAAGGAAAAAAAATGTTATGTCCAGATTTGGGGAGGAGAGGTGGCTTGAATGTTGTTGGTGGTAAAGATATAAATGCTGAACAACGTCATGAGAAACGCAATCCCATTCAAGCAGATTTGCTTTTAAGTCTCATTTCCCGGTGCGCTCCTTGGGCTTTCTTCCTTTCTTTCACTTTGTCATTGAGAAGCTAGGCACTCCTCTCATCTCTTCCTCTCACAGTTCAAAACAACAGCAGAAGAAAGGACACATGCCATACAATTATGAAGTGATATTTTGACTACATATGATAAAATTACCCCTGAACAGCAGAAAAGAAAGTGGGAAAACATTCCAATTATGAGAGCTGTTAAAATCTTGGATAACTTCTGAAAGATTTCAATACATGAAGAAATAGAGGTAAGTGACATTCTCTATAGAGCAATCTCATTCTTACCTGGTAAGGGTTTGGCATTTGGATAGCCTGCTTGGGCCCTTTCCATCTCCAGTTTTCCATGATTAGAGGATTCGAGCTCTTTAACATTGAACTTGTACTGTAAATGTGTCTTAAAAGATTTTATTTAAAATAAGCTGACAAGGCAAATTATGAGAGCAGATTTCTGAAGAGGCACTTAGCTTAGCAAACCAGCAGTCATATGCCAGCCCGGGAAAAGAATGATGTCATATCTCAGCAAGCTGTACTTTCCTAAATGCCAAAGATAGCAATATCTTAACAAGTAAGGAATGTATTGAGTTGCTTAACTAATACTGTCAGTGATTTAATATAACTTGAGCAAAGCTTTGACATACTAATTCCAAGATATTGAAGGAAAGTTACCAAAAAAATCACTAGATTCATTGTGTATCAATGATTACTTTCCATTCTTTATTGCTCATATGCGCTTCAATAAAATGAGAAAATTGGAACTAATTTGGTTAGGAGGATTTGATTTCAGAAACTCACTTACTTTTTCTTCACATCCCTAACTATGGGCCATGGCAAAAACCTTGTTCCTATAAAAACTGTATATAACTTGATCAATATAGCCAGCTTTCTCCTTAATTCTTTTGGAAGCATGGTGAGTATTTATACATAATCGGACTAGTGTATATCAATTTCAAGAGCTTAAATATGAGAAAATATGAAATGTTACAGGGAGCTTTCAGGCTCTTTGTTTTGCCTCCCTTGGCGGTATCCTGTTATTATTCCTAAACTGGAAATCTCCTCCAAATATCTCTAGGTTCCATTAAAGCCCACTTAACCATTATAAGCCCAATACTTCACTTTTGAATCTACCTCATTTTTCAGGCTTCACCTACTGAAGTTTTTAAGCTTTGGAAAATTTACAACCCTCTATATAAAGAAAAGTATCTTTCCATCTTAAAGAACACAATAAAAGAAGTTTACCACTTGCATTTTAGTAGCATTCTGTTAACTAGAACTCATTAACAAGCACTTAGGGCCATGCAGTTTACCAAAACTTTCAATTGTCATAATGACACTCTACAGATTTCAGTATTTGAAAAGAGAGAACAAACCATGGTTCAAAGAAACACATCATTCTATTTTTTTGAAAACTGGTGAGTTTTACATATTTTAATTATTATTATTATCACACTTGTGTATTTATTCCTGACTTTACCCACAAATAGCATTTCTTTGGTCCTTTCTCAAGTGTCATGAATTCTGAGATTCAGAGAACAAGTCCATGCCCTTTTTTTAAAAAAGACTTTATTTATTTATTTGACAGAGAGAGAGAGAGAGAGAGAACACAAGCAGGCAGACAGGCAGGCAGAGAGAGAGGGGGAAGCAGGCTCCCCGCTGAGCAGAGAGCTCGATGTGATGCGGGCTTCTATCCCAGGACCCTGAGATCATGACCTGAGCCGAAGGCAGAGGCTTAACCCACTGAGCCACTCAGGTGCCCCAAGTCCGTACCCTTTGTTGCTTTCTGTCACCCATCTTGCTGATCCTACTATTCTCTCCTCTTACCTTAGATCTTTTTACACCAGAGTGAAACCGGGATGCCCGTTATACAAACTGTATGCATGCATACACGTGCGCATACACACACACATTTAAAAAATATTTTCTCATTCTCATAAAAGTTTTCATTTTCCAGGCGCCGGGGTGGCTCAGTGGGTTAAGCAGCCGCCTTCTGCTCAGGACATGATCTCAGAGTCCTGGGATTGGATGGAGTCCCACATAGGTTTCCCTGCTCAGTGGGTGTTCTGCTTCTCCTTCTGCCCCTCCCCCCTCATGCTTGCCCTCTCTCTCTCTCAAATAAATAAATAAAATCTTTTTTCAAAAAGTTTTCATTTTCTATTTTTCCTCTTATATACTGCTTTTATTTCCTATTCTGTCTCATATCACATATCCCATTCTGTGTGAGAAAATAGTCTAAAGTGAACTGGGAGGGAAAAGGGTAAACGAAACTATTCATTGGAGAGAACAGAGGATACACCAGCTCTGCATTTTTTTAACCCAAGAGCAAATACTTACCTGCACATCCATAGATCATGCACTAGTTCTTAAGGAAAAGTAACAGCAGATCCACAAGATGGAGTCTTGTGTTGGGGCTGTACCTACATCTGTTTGGAGTGTATTATTTTGGATGAAAAAGCCTAGATTTCCTTCAACTCACATTAGACAATAAAGTTCATTCTGATATTAGATACACAACAATGAATCAAACTAGACTTGACATGTGTTTTATACACAATAGAATCCATTTCAACTTTAAAATCAATTTAAGTGAATAGTGTCTAGTGACATGATAATTATATCATGAATTGTTTTTGTGTATATGCTGTCTCAACTTTTTTTCCTATGTTGATTTGTTCAATTAGTGATGATGTAAGATAGTGCTTAGTATTGGTTTCAGACTTTGAGGAAATGTGATTAATTTGTTAGCAAAGATGAACTTATCAGTAGTTCTTTCAACCTGAAGCCTTATGAGCTCAGATGCTGACTTTGCCACTTGTCCTGTGTGATCTTAGCCAAGAGACCCAAGTTCGTTTAGCTTCAGCTTCTCCACAACAATAGGGATTGTGATTCCACCTTATAGCATTATTGTGAGGGTGGGACGTGAATGGATTTTCAGCTCTGCCTGGGAGAAACAGCTTAATGATTAGTTTTTCTTCTTCGGCCAGAGAGACAGTGGAATAAATTTCTATGTGTATTTCAGAGGATAAAACCAGATTTTTAAAGGATCCTCATTATATGTGTGGTTGATGAATTACTAAATTCTACACCTGAAACCAATTTTACCATTTATATTAACTGACTAGAATCGAAATAAAAACTTGAAAAGAAAAAAAGGTCATCATTATATTTTATATAAACAATAACTGTGTGTGGGACTTGGGAGCAAACAGGGCACAAACGAATTCATTTCCTTTTTTAATTGGGAAAGAAAGACACTCTCTTGTAGCGTTAATTTTCTTTTTAAATTAAAGACATATTCTAGAAACGTTTCCCCCACAATTCCCATGCCTATATAAATTGAAGATTCAATGAAAAATCGCCAAGAAAAAGTTTTTAGGAGGGAAGTTTCCAAAAGCAAAGAAGTGCCTTCCGAAGATAAGGAAACCAAAGTATTCCATGATGTCCCAGCACAGCAGCTTGTCCTGCTGAGGGCAGTTTTGTTTTACTCCCACTCCCCAATTTAACCTCCTTTTCCCTTATTTTCCCTTTTTATCCATTGCCTAAAGCCTAATTATAGACTGGGGTGAATGTTTAAGTTAGGTAAAGAGAAATAATCATGACTTCATTTTAATTTGCCTCTTGATCACTTTGTGTTCGATACATTAGGGAATTAGATGCTAGAATAAACATCTTGCTCCTGACCCTATCAACGGGGCCCCGCAAGAAGCCTAGTACACAGCCGGTACTCAGAAAAAGTTACTGAATACAGGGCAGACGTGCATCTAGCGTGCACTGGTGTGACTGGGTTTGTTAAGCCCAGATATAATTCTGTCCTCGAGGTTGCAGGATAGTAGCTGCTACTATCCTGTGACCCCTCCAGTGTCCCTTCTGCATTCCTGGCCTCTTTCCTTGGGACACTCCCTCCTCCAGCCCTTGATTCAACAATTAGTGGGTTAAGTTCTGACAGATGGGAGAGCTTTCTAGACCTTCAGAGCTCTGGCTACCTTCAGCATTCTTTGGCCAGTGCCCACATTATATATTTGTAATATATTTCTTTTGAAGATTTTTTTATTTATTTTAGAGAGGGAGAGAGAGAGAGAGAGAGAGAGAGAGAGCAGACAAGTGGGGGCCAGGGGGTGGGGCAGAGGGAGAAGGAGAAATAATCTTCAGCAGACTCCCCACCCCGAGGGCAGACCCTATGTGGGGCTCGATCCCCTGACCCTGAGATCATGACCTGACCCCAAACCAAGAGTCAGACGCGTAACCAACTAAGCCACCCAAGCACCCGTAGTTGTGGCATATTTTTAACGTGATCTCTGACCAAAGCAATATTCTATGTGTTGATTTAATAATATCTGCCAGGCCTAAAGCAACAAAAGGCAGACAAAATACAGTACTCTGAGGAGCATAAGGCAGTAGATTGGAGGAGAGGTTGAAACCAACCAGGAGCAGGTAGGAGGAGTAGGAAAGATGGAAAAGCAGCAGGAGGGGGACCTAGTGTAAGAGGCTCACCACCCGCAGGGATCCCTTCCACACAATACCCTTTCTCGTGTGCATTCCGTCAATTCAAACTGTCCCCCCGGGATGGGGAGTGAAAGCTCTTTGACAAGTATATGGTACATGTCTAGAACCAGAGCTGTAATTACTGTGTTTGCGATGCTGACACCATTGTCTGACAAAATATTGTGCTGAACATTTTCTTTCTTTTGCCCTTTGTGCTGGCTGACTTTGGGTAAAAAAACGTCAGGTTCATATCCACCCGGGTGAAATCCTGTTATGACACACTCAAAGGCTGGTGTCTACTTTGTTTCCTTGTGCCGGGATTCCATTGTATTAAATGTTGTTGAAAATCGGGTCCTTGTGAATCTTTCGGTGTTTTGTCAAAAGGGTATTACACACTGTAATTTAGAAAGCATTAAAGAACCATTGCTGAATATAAAAATTGCTTCTGTTTGGATTAGAGCTGAGTTTTGCAAATTGTGCCCTGCTAAACTCCAGAAGAGGGAAAGTCAGTTTGATGGCTAAAAATGTTTGGGAAATACAATGCATGTTGGAATATTAAAGCTCTGAGAAGTCATGTATTTTTAAAAATGTTTAACTTTTATAAACCAAGATTTCCTAAATTTATTTGACTCTCTTCCTCTCCCTCTGTCTCTGTCTCTCTCTTTCTTTCTATTTTTGTCATGAAATTCCCAATGTGGGATACCAAGTTTGAGAAATGGGTCAGGATATTCATTCTTGCATTTATAGGGCACCTGCCACATGTTTGGAAATGGGCCAGACTGGCAAAGCAAAGACAAATAAGGGACAATGCTCTTTCCTGAAAGGCTAGAGGAGGAGATGCAATGCAAATGATATAACAGAGTTGTTTTATTTTTTAATCGTGGGAAAACAGGAGACAAAGCAACTGAACAGAAAAGAAGAGAGGTTAGGAACACCTCTGGAAAGCATCCCTGGTGAGGAAGTCTCACGTAAGAATGTATATTCTTGCAATATATATTCATGTAATGTATGTATGAATGTATATTCATGCAAATCTTAGGTACTAGAGATTTATAAAACAGCCAACGGGGGAAAAAGACCCTCTCAAACATCCTCTACTAAAGCCATTTAAGAAATATCCTAACAACATAAATTCCTCCTACCTGAGTACATTGGGTATGTCAACATGTCTCCCTTCAGATAGTTAGCTCTCATTTCAGGTAGTTTCAGAGAAGGTGAATGGTGGCCACAAAGGTGATCTGCATTTTGGTTTTTTTTGACACATATGCACTAACCGTTTCAGTCTTAATTGGACATCTGCTGAGATCCTAGCTCTCTTGCCATAGCTGGACAGGGATTTAAGGAATGTGCCAGGTTTCCCTGGCTGTGAACTTGTTTTTTCTTGTATCTAACATGCATACTAGCATGGCCCTTATTAACTACTTATTCATTGGATGGGGAGTGGGAATGGGATGGAATCCTTGATGTGGTTCCAAACATTGCTGGCGTTCTCAGCCTTAAAACCAACAGCCCAAAGACATCCGAATGTCTTTGATGTGTTGCATGTAGTACCCAGCACTCTAGGCTCACATTAACACCCTTATAGACAAGTGGAACGGAAATGACTGGGTGTTGTTCTCTCTTTAATAAAGAAAGATGGTATCCCCTCCACTCTTCCAATCAATCCACACACATTATTTTGTTTATTTTTTTACAATGACCACATGAGGTAGATATGACGGTATTTTTACCATTTTTACTGGGGCAAAAGTGAGGAACAAAGATGTCGGGCGTTTATTCAAGGTAAGAGAGTGAGGAATAAAACAGGAGAGGCTTTTCATTCCAAAGCCTAAACACATTTCCACTGCACCCACCACAATGCCAAGAATAAGGAGGTGACTGAAACATATTTTTTAATACTGTAAAATAATTCCAATTCAGTGTGCTAAGCCGATCACAATGGTCTTCACTTTCAATAGAATGTACTGTGCTTTCTTTTCCCAATGGAAGTAATTTACCATTATTTACCTTGTTCAAAATGGTTCACAACAGAGTCCATTATTCCTTCACTTCTTTCCCTTTCTCAAGCAAATACATTCCTTGTAGGAATCAGTCCATTCTTTTTAAATAAGGAAAGGATGGCTAGAATTTAGGAGGTACTCAGAACTCTTTAATAGCTGCCCTCTCACTCTTGGGAGAGACACACATGAAGAGACAGGATTTCCAGAAATGTTAGCTAGTTTAAGATGATTCTTAAGTATTTCCTCCACTTCAGAAATAGTTTCATGACTAAAAATATCTTCTCCAGAATAATGGCTGACTGAAAGGCAAAGCACTAGTCCCAAGGTTTTTTAAGGGTATTGACAACGTGCTACAGTTACTTAAACAGAAAGAATGAAAGGTGAATTAAAATAGGCAATGTTTCAATTGAATATTTTTTAAAAACTTGATATCAGAGTAATGACCCAGTGAAACAGGAAAGTTAGAGGAAAGTTAGACATATGAGTGTTTCTTTTTTTTTTTTTTTAGACATATGAGTGTTTCTTAAACAGACACAGACCCTCTGTGAATCAGACGAACAGTAAGAACTCTCTTTTTATTTTTATTCATTCTTAAAAGATTTTATTTATTTACTTGAGAGAAAGAGAAAGAGCATGAGCAGGGTGAGAGGGTGGGGAAGGGCAGAGGGCAAAGCTGACTCCTGGCTGAGCAGGGAGCCTGACAAAGTGAGGCTCCATCCCAGGACCCTGAGATCATGACCTGAGCCAAGGGTAGACGCCCAATTGACTGAGCCACCCAGGTGCCCCAAGAACTCTCTTTTTAGATAAATAGGAATATACAGTCACATTTTACATCCGGTGGGTTTGTCAGTCCCTGACACTTGTCTACAGACCCCACTAGGAGGCTTTGATGTGGTCCTAAAGAGCTTGGGAGAGGAGAGAAAAGAAAAGAAAAAAAGAAAGGAAAGGAAAAGGAAAAGAATTGCCCAGAATGAAGAAGGGCAAAAACCATATGACTTCTCAAGGTACCTTAGTGTCTCTATTAATCTATGATTCCGGTGGCCCAATTTTTAAATGTTGCTCTAAAATCCTTGCCCTGAAAGTCTTGTTTCCTATTTGAGGCCCTAATAAAAATGCCAGAAGTGTTAGTGACCTGAAGATTTCTGCCATTCTCCAGCAAAAACAAAACAAAACAAAACAAAAAACCCACAAAACAAAACCAGGTAACCAAAACCACAGAAAAGGAAATGTTTATATCAACTATGCATCTCTCTAAAATTGATGTTAAAGTGTTTCCCAAATGTTAATATATACACATCAACTGAAGAGCTTCTTAAAATGAAGATTCTGATTCAGTAGATCTGGGGTGGGATCCAGGATTCTGCATTTCTAACAAATAACAAATGTTGACAGTGTTCGTCTGTGGAGCATACCGAGCAGGAAGAATCTAGTAGTAGAACCTTATATCTCTTTACTGCAGAGCACTTCAGAATATTCTCCCCCACTGTTTGCTCATGTGCATCCTAGAGCTACTTCATCTCACCACGCAACTAGAGCCTAAACCCACACACAGAGAAAGAGATCCCCAGGGCATTCGGTAAGAGAGAGTAAACTTTTTCCCTTAGAGTAAGACTCAGTGATCTGAGTTTTGCATGACTTTGTTCTCTTTCCACTTCTGAGGTATGTAGAACATTTTGGTGTGTCTCTAAGATCTGAGGTGGTTTATGAGTAATATCTATGAATGATTAATCTTTTCGAATTAGAACAAATTTAAGATTATGCCTTTAAAAACATTGCTCTCACTTGCTGAGAGGAGCAAGAGATGGAATCAGAGTTTGTAAGTAATGAGAATTACAGTCAAAACCTAATAATAGACGCCGAGCACACAGCTATACCTGTATTGTCCATGTGTGGGTGGGAGTTACGAACCACTGCTCTTTCTTATAGGTAGCGCTGCTATCTTCTGAGTCTTCAAAATATGGATGAGTCAAAGATGAATAAGGTCGCTGACCAGAAAGATTTCTTTCTGAGTCAAAGATTAACTTTCTATGTTAACGACTCATGACATTTTTTTTAGCTGCTGATGTTATTGATTATATTTTCAATGAAAAAAAATTTCATGGCCGTTCCTAAAATGGCGGTTGAACAAGCAGTCTTGAAAATTTAACACTGATTTAGCATTTAATAAATATATATACCTAGCAACAATTATACAAGCCAAGAATATGTCATTTCATGTTTAAGGGGATGAAAACCATGGCTTTCCATAAATATTCTTTAAAAACCATGTAAAGAACAAAGTTGGACACAGCTCATTTTTTCATATTCAGTTTATTTCAATTATATATACGTACATATATATATATATTTCTTTCACTAGTCCTACTTTATGGAAGTTAGATAAAATAAAATGTGTGTTTTGGACTACTTGTTCAGAGAGAATAACACTACCATGGAAAAGAACATTCCAAACTCAGCATGGAACAAAAGATACAGTCACAAAACATTTTCAACTTGCTCCTATTTTAACGGCAAAATTTACTTTAAAAAGTGTGGCATTGTTTCTTATAGAAATATTCATTCTCCCCTTTCCTTATGCAGCAAAACGATTATTTCCCACCTCTCTCCACATTTGGAACTCTTACTCAGAAAGTAGTAAGCATGAGATTGCAGCCAGCAAAAAAAGTTTACAAATGAAAGATGACCAAAGTGTTAAAAATTGTGTAAGGACAAATAGGACATCACAAGTAATTTTTAAGTGACTTCAATGTTATAGTCTCTTATTTATTTCAATTTTTATTCTTAGTTATGAAACATTTCAAAATAATGTCTGATAGTCATATACCCACTATTTAGTTTGTATAGCTATCTGTTCTGTTGTCTTTTAGCAAGATTTTTTTTTCACTAAAAAGAAAACATTAAAGGTACTTGTCAATGTTGTCAGAGGTGAATCATTTCAACTGAAATTATCTGCTATATTCCATATAAAGCTCATCAGAAAAGAAAGAAAAAAAAAACTCATCAGAATTTTAAAGGATGACAGAAAGGCCTCTAGTAGGAATTGTTTCCCATGCCTCTTACACCACGTCAATGTTCAAAAATAATACCAATAATAATTGGAGTTTGGGTTTGCTTACAGGGGAAATTTTTTTCTAAATAAACTTAAAACAGAATAGAAAGTCCATTTTGTAGACTTTCTGTTAATGATTTGTTTCATAATTACTGTAAATACATATTTTCAAAAAAGATATCTTAGTCCTGCTACTCCCATAAGTCCTGTACCTCATTTGTGTACAAAGGTGGGGGGTAAGTGCATTGAAATATATTTCTGTGTGTGTAACTTTAAATGTTAACTTTTTAAAAACTTAAAATGAGGTAAAGATTCTATTCCACTCTTTTCTGAAAGTCCTTGAAGGTCAGTGGATATGCAAAGATGTGATCAGTAACACAATTTGAAAATACAAAAATTATTAATAATTGAAACAATAAGTTAACTTTGTAAATTATAAGTTAAATTTGTAAATTATAATCTATTTAGAGATTATTTAGATGCTGGGAGAAAATATGGCTTTGGTGCTCATATTTAGGTAAACTAGAAAGTAGGTAGTAGTTCATCTTCCCCTTTCAGGTAAAGATTAAAGAGGAAATTCTCAAATTTCAGACAATGCTGTCATTATTATGGAGTAAAATGTGAACAAAGAGTTGTATGGGAAGTGCTCTGGGCCAGCCCTTTTGATAAAGCTGAAGATGCCTACCGAGATTTGCTGTGTGAGCCATTTATGGCTGTGTCCTATTAACTCTGGGTTTACTGTGATATTATGTGTACTATGTGTATTTGTGTATATGTGTAATAATGATATTATGTGATTATTATGTGTATTTGTCTTGGGACAAACAGCTTGTTTGCCTCAAATTAAAGTCTAAAAGAGAATTTTTTCTCTTTCTATGGGCTTAAAATAGTTTTTGAGTTCATTTTACTGCTAGAGGTGAATTATCCCTTCATTGGCTCTTTTTATTTGCCATATTCTGATATATAATTTTGGTTAAGCAATTGTATAATCTTTTCTATAACATTATTCTGGGCTCTGTATAAAAGTTTTAAAATGTGCTCCACAAATGAAACACTTACGTTTGCATATTCAATATCTTTCCTGTTGGACTTTGGATACAGTCTTGTGTGATGGAACTCATTTATAATGAAATCTTTTTCCTTTTTACATATTATGTTTAAAACAGTTATTTGAGTTTGATACTATATTTTTTCCATGATAAAGTTAGAGTAGTTTTGTTTTTTGTTTTTTACATCAAAGAATGCTTTTAATTTTGAGTTTTCTATGAACAGGTTTTGCCAAATAAATATTTATAAATATATATGTTTATATATGTATATTTAAAAGCAGTTTGCTCTAAGTTTCATACTCTTTTACATCTTAAGGCACATTTTTCATGATTTGCAACATATTTGCTTTTTCCTTTATACTGTGACTATAAAATTTGGAAACTTGTTTTCAAAAGTATCAGGAATATTTTAATCGCAATAACCGTGTTAATTTTTGTTCTTTATTTCTCATTTAAGATAGTCGAGATGGCTTGAAATTTCTCTGTTCTTTAAAAGAGAGTTCATGATTTCAACCTGTTTTAAACTGAAGTGTAGATGAGTTTCTTTGAATCCTACTTGGTTGGGTAATACTAATAACCATTAAATACAACTGACCCCACAACTCAAAACATAACATTTAAGTATCCGAAATGATAAATGGTATATAAACATTTTATTCAACTGTATTTTATACAGAAGATTTAAAATTTGAATCTTTCATATAGTCCTTATCTCAAGTGCTCATGCAAAAGTAATTTATGTAATACATCATCTGCATGGGACTGACATAATTGGCTAAGGAAAGGAGCCTATAGGAAATACCAACTCATTAGCAAACATCTGATGAAGATTTTTCACTGTTATTGAAGAAACGATTTTTTTCACGGAGATAGATTCCACCATCAATAAAATACCACTATAAACTTTGCTTCGCCACCCCCCTCTCCTCTGCCGTGGAATTTTTCTTTGTGATAGTTAGACCCACCTTTGCAAAAAACAAATCTCATTCACACACAGAAACACAATTACCCTGTACTTGCACCGGCCCTCCCTACCCCTCCAACCCCCCAGCCCCCACCCCCCAATCCAGGTGCTAGGTCCCACGCTGGGCTCTCGAAGGATATGGATACGTAGGACCGCCAGAATTCATGGCTAGGTCACGTGGTGCGACCTCCCTGCCAACTACCGCTCAGTATTTATTCGAAAACTTCCAGAGATGAGCAACTTATTGTAGACTCTGCCTTCAAAGAATTTCAGACCAAGTGGAAAAGATTAGAAAAGTATAAATCTCTCTGTATTCTGTAGTACTGAATATTGGGTCCACACAACACAGTAAAAATAACTTAACGTGTTTAGAGATGACCCATTGCATTTCACAAAGCGCTCTCATCCAAAGGAGGGGCCAGTCGGTAGGTTCAGAGAGCCCTGGCTATCCAGAAGAGGGTGAAATCAAATCTGGGCGCGGGTGAGAGCACCTGGAAAAAATTCGTGGTGGAGATGCCATCTGAGAAAGGCCTCGAAGCACCCACACGGTTGCGAATGCGGGCGCGGCCGCTCCAGATGGAAGGACCCCGCCCCCCCCACCTTGCTCCAAAGCCAGTTAAACCGCGGGGCCGCCGCTAACCAGGCGCGGTTTTAGAAGACCCGTTCGCACGCAAGGGTCCCACCTAGGAGGCACTTCCGCTGTGCAGTTTGCCAAGTTTGGATACTGAGAGTGCACGGAGGGGCTCCGGCTCTCGCAGGTGGGAGCCTCTCTCCTCCTTAAACTCGGACTGAGAGACGCTCCCGCCAGCAAAAGGCTGCGGTGGCCGGGGAGGCCGCGGTGGCTGCCGCTTCCCCCACCAAATCCCGGCGTTCGGGAGCCGAGCTGCAGTGGAGAGACCTGAGTCCCGCCCCAGCCCGAGGGAGGAGGCGCAGCGCCTCGACCCGCGCTCCCCCGCCGGGGAGTCTCTCTCCTCCGCCTTTTTCCCGCGGCGGCCGCGGCGATGGGGCGGGGCGGGGCGCGGGGCGGAGCTGGGGAGGAGCCGCGGCCAAGGCGGCCCCGCGGCGGCAGGTGTGGATGGGGCGGAGGTGCGGCTGAGGCGGAGGTGCGGGGATGTCCACTGCCGCCCGCGCCCGCAGGGGCCGGGGCCCCGAGGCCGGGCCGTCTCCCCCGAGGAGCTGCGGGAGCCGCTTCCATCCGCGCACAACTTGGGGCGCGCGGGTTCCACGTCCGGAGCCCAGAGGAGAAAGGTGCGCGTCCCCGACCGCGGCGCCCGCGCGGACCCCAGCGGTGAGGCGGCGGCCGGGGCTCGGGGCGGGGGGAAGGGGGTGGTGGGCGGCCGGAGGGAGGGCGGCGAGTCTGCAGACCCACGGGTCCGCGGGGAACGCGAGGGCAGCGGGGCTGCGGCGCGTCCCTAACCGAGTTGCGAGTGGGCCCCGGGTCCCCGCACTCGGCAGTCTGCGCCGCGGGCGCCCGGGCGACGAGACTGCGACCGGCCACGGCGGCCCTGGCTCTGCGCAGAGCCTTCTCCTCCTCTAGCCCAGATAGCAGGTTGTTTCTCCGGCCTGACCTCGGAAGTCGCGGGTCCGGCTCTCTTCCCCCACAGGGCGAAGGAGGAGCTGTAGGTGTCCCGAGGCGCGTTGGGGGAGACGCTCTCAGCTCGCGCTGTTTGAGGAGAGCCCGCTCGCGGGTTAAAATTCCTGCCACTTTGCAACTTCCTCCGCTGGCGAGGTTTAAGTCCTCACCTGTCAGGATTACAGTTTATTTTCGCCGTACATGGGTGGGGAAATGATGCTCTGTAAAATCGTGGTTTTTCCAACAGTGACTTACTTAAAAGAGCCCCCCATCCTGCAGCCAGACAATGGCAGCCGTGAAAAACACGACCGAAGTGGCACTTAGCGCCGCGGTGGCACGGGAGAAGTTAAGGAAAATTTAAGCATAAGTGACCCCAGATTAGGCTTCTGGCGAGGCCGTTTTTTGCTCCTGCACAAGTGGGATTAGGTCTGAGAATGACAGCTCAAGACCTGCGCTTGGGCTGGAGTCCAGGCTCTGGCCGGAGACCCCCCTCGGCGCCCCGCGACTCTCGGTTCTGGAATTGGGCCTCCGCTTCCTTCACTGAAGTCAGGGCAGCTTGAAGTGCAATTAGGAAAATTATCCTCTTTTTTTTTTTTCCTCTGGAGTTTACTACCTCTGCATTAAAATGTGTTTCTCGTGAAATTTAAACAATATTCTGGTTTACACTTTGTTTTAAAGAAGTTGTGCTTGAATTGGTTAAAAAGAAAAGGGGATTTAAAATCGACAGCCAAGTTTAGGTTTATTTGTTGTGGAGTTTTGTGTTTGGTTGAGGCAAGGAGTGAGTTTTAAGTAAATTTTTCAAGTGTACTACTAATTTTTTTTTCATTGTTTGCAGACGTTAATCTTTCAGTGAAGGCCTTTTAAGGAATAAATGCAAAAATAACAGTGTTTTAAGCCCACCCATAAGGACTATAGCCTGCCCCGGCTCTTTATCTTAACTTGTGACAGAGCGTCTCGAAAGTTGAGCGGTTTCATTAATCTTGGGATGTAAAAAACATCTTAAGTTGAATTCTAGGCCTCCAAACGAAAAAATGTTTGTGTTTATCTCAATAGAATTATCAGACTTTATGGAATTATCAGTTTATGATGATGTTTGTTTTTTATTTATATCACATTGGGACTTACCTTGTCGATATAGCTTACCTCATTGGCGGATGTGGTCAAGAATCTCCTTTAAAAGATAGAGTTATTCTCCAGGTGAAATTTTATAGTTCTGAAAAGCCTGTATCAGAGACAAAGCTCTTGAATGATAACATTAACTGTTGGATCTTTCTAAAATTTTAAATAGACAATTAAGAAGGGAGGAATAAAATGCTTCATACTTGAGCATAGTTATTTAAAATGCAAGTGAGGAAAAAAAGTTAAGGATATCATTTTTGTTCAGTGTAATAACTAGGTAGCTATTCTAGAACCTATAAAAATGCTTGAGGATGTAAAATAAAAAGGTAGCATAAAGTCACATATTGTACTGTTAGAATTTTAAGGAGAATGCATACCTATAAATCTCAAATACTCAGAATTTTCCTGCATATAATTTTTTCCTAGAATAAAAAAATATGTATTTATTTTGGTTTGTCTTAAAATCCAAGTTATAGTTAAATTTTTTGGTACCTATATGGGATAATTCAGAAATTACTAAGATGTCTTTTGCTTGGGACATTGACATTTAGTGACAGGTGTCCTTAAATTTTTCATGTAATTGCCAAAGCTTTTCTTCACTTGATGTATCTAGCTTGTTATTATTTTTTTTGATGTATCTAGGTATTTTTAACACATAAACACCATACAGTCTCTTAACAAACTTAAAACTAAAAAAGCAATGATTAGATTTCTGATTATCAACATTTCAGGGATGAAATCTAGCTTTAAGATAAGAATGGCTTTTTGAAGACATTTTAGAATACATATAATGGTGTGATTCTGGGAGAATGTTTTTGATAGTTCTTTTCCTATTCTTTGAAGTTATATGGTAAAATTAAAAAAAATCCATAATTATGTTTTAACAAGTTCTTGATATATTTAACACTGTTTCCTTAATAGCAATCTCCCAAGTGTTTCAAAAATTTTTGTAGGATCAAGAGTTTATTTTCTGCTAAAATATATTTCTGTAGGCTAGAAAAAAGACTTTTTAAGTTTAGAGTACGCCAGTCTTAAATAAGAAATAATGAAAATTGATCTTTGTATTGTAAAATGTCTTTCACTAAGGACTTTTAACTGTCCTCTTTTTAAACACAAAAATGTATAGAAAATAAATCAGATATTTTACTGGTAAAATATAAGTGCCCTAACGTGCTTGCTTTGTTAATAACTATTGGGACTTTTTTCTCCAAATCAATTTGAGCCGTGGAGTCCAGAAAATTTTCAAAATAATTTTGAAGAAGATTGATATGAGGTGAAAAAAATCCAAGCATGATTGTGGTATATACCTTTGTTGGTTTGCAGCAGGAAAAGGTGAAAAAGAAGAAGTTGAGATCAAAATTTATCCACATTAGTCAGATTCCCTAGCACATTCTACTTTATTCTGTAATTGACTTTTCAGCCAGTATGTAGTTATTGAGTGTTTTAATATAGCAGACAGCAGGCAAAAATAAATTTCATTTGAAAATCTTTCATCATGGCTTTCTCGAATATACAGCCTACTCTGTATTGTCTAAATACCAACATTGAAGCTATTCAATATTTGAGACCAGCTTATAAATTAAATATATTATAAAAGTTAATTAAATAACTAGTTCTCATTTTAACATTACAAATAGCACTGTCTTTTAAGTAAAATAAGAATGATTATATTAATTACAAATTATACTTTTAGCAAGGGGAAAATGCAATTTTTATTGGCCTGGGAGGCATTTATGCTAAGTCGTTTGTGGCCCAGTTTCCATTTCTGTATGTGTATTGCCTCTGACAAAGGATTGAGTACTGAGGGATGAAAAACCATGAGGAGAAAATTAATATGAAAGCTACGTGGGTTGATCAAGTTCTGCTCAGAAGCCCGTGTCCACATGAATTCAGAACCAGAAGAGAAATTCTGACAGTCTGATTCCCCACAGCCCTTTTCCACTGAATCCTGTGAGTTAGCAGTGCAGAGGAAAGAGGAGTCCTCTCTGCCATTTGCAAAGCTGACTACATGATCCACAGCAAATCAAACCCAGGAAATCTTTTTAGTCTTGTCCAGTTCAGCTCCACTTCCTTGCCAGGGGCATAACAGCTGAAGTTAAAAGACTTCTACCCAAATGGGAAAATTAGTGCCATTTGTGTAGAGGCAGTAGCCTTATTCAAACTGCTTTCAACCTAATTGGGGAAAAAAAAAAAAAAAGACTGACTATGACTTGATTATATGTCCTCCAGGGTAGGTAGCACGACTGCGACTCAAGAATGCCTTTAGGTTTTTCACTTTTTTTTAAGTAGTTATAGTTTGCATTGTGTTCTTAGGTTCCTGTGTGTGTGTGTGTGTGTGTTTGTGTGTGTTTACTTCAATTTTTACAATTTGGAATAGGTGAAAAGTACAACAAAATGGTGAACTTTAAGGTGACTAAGATGGGATAGTGTTGGACATGTAAAAGTTCTTCCACTCCTGCCAGTACTTCCATTTCTGAGGTAATTCTTTAGTGGATTTTTTTCTGTGTATTATAAATCTCAGTTTCCTTGCTTAGAAATTTCCTTGCTTAGAAAATCCCCTGATTTTGAGAAGGGGAGCAGAAAAGGAAAAGAACTCTGTCTAAAAACTGATGCCATCTGCAAACCTATGTCTTAAGATAGCTCTGTCAAATTTCAGGTGAACTTTGGCCCTATTAGTAAATTGGATATGTATTAAAGAAGGTTAAAAAAAAATCCGCTCAGGAAGGCCTGCTCCAGAAACTTGTGGTATGCGTGCTTTCCTAACTGATCTGAATGTAACATGCAATTACTAATCAAGACCAATATTCTTAGGCATTTGAGGTGAAACTATTCTGGAGTCCAAATGTTAATGCAGGAAAAAGATTGGTCCCCAAAAAGTCAAACTGATAAGATCTTACTAAAATAACCCTGAGATTTTTGAATTGCAGCCCATGCTCAAGTGGAAATTCAAGTCATAAAGTCATTATTGAATAACCCCATGGGGTAATTTTTTCTTTCTTTAAACCTCACCTTTTACCTGTTATCTCAACTTCATTAACTTAATTTAAAAAGAAAGTCTTAAATAAGAAACAATAGACTAATGGGATAAAGTATGAGATCTTTGTGGTAAAATCTACATATAGTGCATGAAGTCTTCTAAATTAGGATTTAACTGGCTTTTAAATCGAGGGGGCTTTTAAGTAACTAATTAGTACTATTGTCACTTGACATTTCCTTTTCATATTCTGTGCCATAACTCAAAACTGATTTCCTTTTTATGGGTATGAGTGGGACTATGTTAAATTAAAAAACAGCAACAACTTACAGTTACAGCCTGATTTTAATACAGAACATGGTTGTATGTTTACCAGCACCTAAAAGGATTCTAGTGTGCTTCATTATTTATTTTTGGTCTTGGACTTAGAATTAGGTTGATTTTTTTTTAATGAAAAGAGTAGCTTTAATTTCCTTTTTAGATGACTATACGTATATTAACTACTAGTTATGACAGTCACTTGACTTGTACTTTTAAGTAAAAAAATTACTAGTTAGTACCTGAACTGATGTCTGGTAAGTAATATTCTAATTGCTTTTAAATAATTAAACACTTGAGGGACGTCTGGGTGGCTCAGTCGGTAAGTGTCTGCCTTTGGCTCATGTCATAATCCAGGATCCTGGGATCAAGTCCTGCATAAGTCTCCTTGCTCAGCCGGAAGCCTGCTTCTCCCTCTACCGCTCCCCCTGCTTGTGTGCTCTTGCTCTCCCCTTCCCTCTCTCTCTGACAAATAAATAAATAAAATCTTAAAAATATAATAACTAAACACTTGAAATTTTATCATAGCTTTTTTAATATCTGAAAAATTTTCTGAATTCGTGTAAAAGAGGAAAATACAGAATGATATCTTAATCTTGTTAAATATTAAGTCAGATTAGCCAAAAGATATTTTCTTTCAGTGATTTGTGGTTTTCAGCCAGAGGTACTGAATATACCCTTATAGATAAAAGAAGAATATATTAAAGGAAATATAAAGTAAAAGACTAACAAACTAGGTTTGTTTATTTTTTAAAGAACTAAATCTTTAATATAATTTTTATCCTCCTGGCCTATAGTTTTTCAAATTCTGGAGAAATGACAGTAAATTATATTTTATGACAAAGATGATCAAAAGATTTGACAAAATCCAGTTTCCCTTTAAAATGAATGTATTTAGTAGTTGGTAAAAGCTAACGTTTTATATTTCCTTTTACTAATTAACACATTGTCACAAAGAAACCAGTGAAATTGTAAAGCTAATTATACATCAGTTAAGAATAATTTGAAAAACAGATTTGTTTGAAAAGTAATTCTTCCTTCCTAAGGTGGAGTTGATTGTGCCAGTCATAAATGTCAGTGGAATTTTCTTTTGCAAAATTTATTAAAGGGGAAATGATAATGTAGCTTCACATTTCAGAATAGTAGGCAGGTTACTATGTGTTAGTTCCATTAGCTAACCTAAAACCACAATTCATACTAGTATTACTGATATATAAATGGAACAGCGTAACTTATTGTCCACTTATATTCAGAACACATGTCCAAATTATAATCTAGAACCAACACAAACCATTGTCCTAAATTCCTAGGTTTCAGTGTCATTGAGATCATTTTTTTCAAGAGCAAATATTAAAATAAAATGTATCCAACTCTTCTAATTGCCAGAAGAAGAATAATGAGATTTATAACTCTATTGATTATTTCCTGTGTGCCTGTGCCTTGTTCCGCATGCTTTATCTGCATTACCTCCAGTAATCTTCACGGCAGCAGTCTTGGCGCCATGATTAACTGTTTCACAGACAGGATGACTGTGGCCTGGGGAGATTAAAGAGGTTAGATGGCTAATAAATGGTGTGGGTCCTAGACTCAAACCTAAGTTTTTCCTGTTCCTACCTCTCTGTTCTTGCTTGCTCTACTTCCCGGTAGTTTAGTAGAGTGTCTGTGGAACTCCTCTAAAAAGCCGTTTGTCACTGGTTCTCAGTTATAGCACATCTCTGTCTTTGACTTTTAGAACCAGCTCAAAAGTCCAAGTCTGGCAAAAGACATAGATGATCCAGGTCATAATGTTTGTGAAGAAAAGAAATAGGCAATGTCTTTAAAGTACCAAGCCCCATCATTCGAGCGGCTTGTAAATTTTCTCTGAAGATCATTCCAGAGGAATCATAGAGACAGTTTGTTCTGTTTTTTTTTTTTTGGAACCATGACCCTGGAATTGAAATACAGTTAAAGCTTTTAGGACACCTGGCCTGTAATAGGTGTTCAGTGAAAATTTTTTTAAAACAATGAGGGAATGGATAAAAAGCATTTCTTTGCCCGAAATCACTAATACACATTGTGCGTTCACATATGAGTACCAGGTGTGGGTCGATTGCCACTGACTTTGCAGCGTTGGACAAGTTACTGCACCTTCTGGAACCTCAGTTTCCTCTCTTGTGAAATGAGAATAATTACACCTTCCTCACTTAGTTGTGAAGTTTAAATAAATGATAATTGCCTTTCCCTTGTTATCACACCTGACCTTTCGTGTGGGTCTAAAGCCTGTTGCAGTAGTGAGGTTTGAGGGAAAACTGCCAGAGCCAGTCATATTGAGGCTGTGAGTTGAGATAAAAATTCATGTAACTAAACCCACCAGAAAAAGAGTCAAGACCAAAGAACAAGATGAAAATGGTGCTTTGCTGGTTCAGAGTAGGGTACAAGCCCAGGCAGAGAGGAGCAGATCCAGAGCTGGATCTCTACTGTTGACTGTGGCTTTAGACAAGCTGCCTGGGCTGTTGATCTGTAAACTGAGAGCACACTTCAGGGCTACCCAAGAGTCTCTCAAGTGTGGTCCATCTTAAAGCCCTGCCTACAAGGTTTCAAGTGCCTGCGGTCACTGTACCTCTTTTAGGGGACTTAAGGGTACTCCACAGATGAGGACATTAGCATTCCAGACACACACACACACACACACACACACACACAACCCTCAACTTCCAGATCCAGGTTAGCACTTCTTGGACCCGAACCTTCCCCTTACCACTATCTTCCCTTCCCCCCAGATTCTCTCACTGCTCTCTCTGATAGCAGAGGAGGTAGGGAGTAGTTTTTATTTTGTAGAGGTTAAAGACTCAGCTCACCTGTGCAGGAAAATTGCAAAGGCCCCCTTCTGGGCTACCATTTTGCCGTGTCTAGAAATTCTGTGTAGGTACACAGTGAAAGAGCAAAAGCAGAAGGCGAAAGAGTAAACCGAGTCAGTTTTGCTGGCTGCACAAAACAAAGATTAAAACAGAGAAATGCAAGGAACTTTAATAGCAAAGAAATATATATAGGGGGCAAAGCAAAAATGTTAAAGATGAAATTAGACAAATTTACATGAGAAGAAAATAAAACTGTAAAAAACATTTCATAATGGAAAAATGACTTTTAAAAAGCAAAAGCAATGCAGGCTTAAGGCTTTTCTTCATCAGAGTCCCTCTTTTGAGGCCCATTGGAGCAGAGTGGTTATATTCCAGGGAAGCAGAGCTTTTATGTGTGTGGGAAAGCGAGGTTAGGAGGAAGATGATGGGGGACAACATTCTGGGACACCACCACATCCAAATCTAAGCATTTTGAAAGAGAGATATTTGACAAAAGAATATCCTAAAGTTACTTGAAAATAGGAAGCCATTCTCTCTTTTTGTGCCTGAAATGGAAAACAGGGACGACACAGATTGAAAGGCACCTGAAGTTTAAAGCATTTAAAGAAACAGCCAGAAGAATTTGTCATCACAAATGTTTCCAAAAAAAATCATTGGAATCTGGGCACCTGGTTGGCTCAGTTGGTTAAGTGTCTGCCTTCAGCTCAGGTCATGATCTCAGGGTCCTGGGATCCAGCCCTGCATCAGGCTTCTTGCTCAGCAGGGAGCCTGCTTCTCCCTCTGCCTGCTGCTCCCCCTGCTTGTGCATTCTCTCTCTCTCTCTGACAAAATCCTTAAAACAAACAAAATCATTGGAATAAAAAAGCTAATAGAGACAACATGATAAATGGAAAAGAAACTTCCAGAAATAATAGCAAATTCTGCATTCCATTTAGGTCAGAGGGACCTGATATAGTTGCTGGAACCTGTGGCATTCTAGAAAATGACACTAGTTTATGCACAATCGTATGTGAGAGTGAGCAGGGAGAAATGAGCTAACATTGTGTACCAGTTGTCAGGGCCTGCTCAGTCTAGCAGAAACAAGGTTAAGTAGGTTGCTGTGGATAGAAGTTTTAACGTACACTTTTGTTTTCTCCCTCCCTGACCCCAACATTCTAGGTGCCACACAAGAGTTATGGACTAGATATGGACTTGAGTGTTGGAAGCTCTATGTCTGAGGCCTAGCTCAGCACTTGACTTCTGGCCACATGGCATGGTCACAACCATTTTCCACATTTGCTAGATGGGGTTAATGCTAATCTAGTACCTTCCTCACAAGGCTGTTAGGAGACTCAAATGAGCTCACATATGCAAGTATTCTGTAAGTGTACCTGAATGTTTTTACTGTGACAGGTCTTTTTCGAATTATTTCCAAAGAGAAGAAGAAAAATGAGATGAGTTCATTTTTGTTCTCTTCAATCACCAAAGCTCTTGAACCTTTATGACCTCACCTAAATGCAGGGCTTCCTAATCTGGAGTCCGTGGATCGCAAGGGGCCTGGGGTTAGAATTCAGGGGATCATGTACTTGGATGCAAAATAAAAATGTGTTTGCACTTTATTTGTACTATCTCTGATTGAAATTTAGCATTTTCTTCCATTAGTGGAGTAGAGGCAGCAAGTTGCAGTAATATTTTAGCAGGGCCTGTGATTTTTGTCACCAGTGAAAGTCACAGGTAACTTATCGCATTACAGTTGTTGCTGACATCTAGAAATGTCATCTGCGTGTGGCACAGCTTTGACATGTTAGTTATTAGACACGCTTTTAGATCTTGTTATTTAATATGTTGGGTCACATATTAAAATGTGCATTTTACTATTTAGACATTTCAATGTAATTGGTTTCCTTTGTAACCTAGTTTATTTTATGCATTTCATGTGAGAAGGGATCCACAGATGGGAAAAAGTTTGGTTTGTGTTTTTGTTTGTCTTTTTAAAGATTTTATTATTTATTTGACAGAGAGAGAGATAGCAAGAGAGGGAACACAGGCAGGGGGAATGAGAGAGGAAGAAGCAGGCTCCCCGCCAAGCAGAAAGCCCAATATGGGGCTTGATCCCACGATCCTGGGATCATGACCTGAGCCAAAGGCAGATGCTTAATGACTGAGCCACCCAGGTGCCCCAGTTTGCTTGTTTGTTTGTTTGTTTGTTTGTTTTTTGAAGTCATTCTTCTGACAGAGGGCCTACTGGCATCCCCAGATACTGATAATAAAAGAAGGATTACTGGTACAATGGCTACCCATACAGCCAGAGCTGATAGTGTACTTTAGAGTGAGAAAGTCCAGTTATACAAGTTAAAATAGCTTCAAGTTATAACATAATGAAACAGTGCACTGGACAATCGGAAGCACAGATCTCTTCATCCAGTGCCACCCCTGTCACGCATGGTGGATTCAGGCCAGAATGTGCAGTGCACCCAGAGGGGTGAGAATCACAGTGCGTGCCCAGCCACATACTCACCCTCCAGGTAGGTGCTGACACCTGCAGATGAGGTCTGGACGGCAGGCGGTAGGAACGTGTAGGTAGAAACCCAAATAAGAAGGTAGATGTTTCTGTTTTATTTTTAAATTTTATTTTGTGTTCTTGCCATTGTACATTTGACTTCTAAAAAAATGGCAATGCTTACAATTATTCCGCTCCCATGGGTTTTTGTTTAAACGTCCGTCAGACGCCCGTGGGGTGTCTTACATATTTACATCTTCCTCCTCAGATGGAATTCGAGTTCTTTGAGATAGCAGTCCTGTCTTGTCATATCCTCGGCTGATTTTATTTAGCAACTAATAAGAGTTGTAGAGTAAATTATACTAGTGCATACTTTGAGGGGTTGAGACCTTTTTTTATTGCATCCATATTCTTCTTTGCCAGCTCTGCTTTCTGCTTAAAAAATTAGGCTGTGTTCACCTATTCATCTTGATTTCTGTATTGGGTATTTGAGCTTCAAAAACAAGGATTTGGTAAACACCATTTTCCTGGATTTTGTCACAGCTCATGATTTTAACTGTGATGTCCTAGCCATCTGATAGTGCATGACTTTGAGATCTACTAGTGATATTCATCATGTAGCTACGTCAGGGAATCAGAGCCTTTCAGAACTGGAGGGGCCCAAATTCTCTTTTGTATTGGTGATCACAGAGGCCAAGAAAGCTCAAGGGACTTACCCAGGCTTCACAGTGGGTATGTGGCAAACTCAAGAGCTAAGCCCAATCTCAATCGATCGCCCTTTTACCACACTGGCCTTTCCCTAAAGTATGTTTGATCTTGCGAGATTCTGTGTAGGATTCTTTAGTCGGTTGTGAAAATACTGCATGACAAACATTTTTATCTATTAAAGATTCTGAGAAGTTCTGCAATAAAGAAACTTGTTTGATGTTAATCTACTGTTTCTTTGACCACAGAATCCTTTTTCTCACCTGCCCTCAGAGCCCCCAGAATACTCTGGGAAATACTCCCCTACACAGGGGTGAGCTTTGGTGGTGGTGATGGTAACAACAGCATTTACTGGGCACTTAGCACTATGTCTCAGGTACTGTTCTAAGTGCTTTACGTAATAAGACTCACTTAATCCTCATAACCCCCCAGAGAAACAGGTAGTATAATCATTGCCATTTTGCAGATGAGGAGACTGAGGCCAGAGAGGAAGCTGGAGTAAGGAAGGTGTATCACTGAGGCAGCTGCATCACACTGTAAACCAGGGCTTCTCAGCCTTGTCACTGTTGACATTTTGGCCATCTAATTTGTCCTGGGCAGGGAGGCTGCCCTGGGCATCATACCGTGTTTAGCCACATCATTGGCCCATACCAAGTTGTGTCAACTAAAAATGTCTCAGACATTGCCAGATGTCCTCTAAATTGCTCCTAGTTGAAAACAACTGCTGTAAACTTGCAGCAGAAATACACTTTCCCAGCCGACCTTCTTAATAGCTTTTACAGTGACTCACGATCGTGATTGGGCAAATTACACATAGCAGGTTCTATGACTGTGTCAGGTGGCATATACTTATATGGGGGTGGATGTGAGTTGAACTTGACCATGTTGTTCTCTTCCACTCATTTCCATACAGTGCTTCCAGTGAGCCAAGAGGCCAATATTGTTGCTTCTGCCTGCAACTGTTTATAACTGCCCCATACACACATCCAATTTATATATTGTTTCCATTTTATACTTCCCCTTGGAAGTGACCCCCATAAACACACACAGTCTTTTTTTTCTCCCTGTAGTAGAGGACTTAATGCATTTGAATTACTCTACAGTAAGAAGTTATGTCTGAGCCAAGATCAACTGCTGCCAAGGAAAACATACCCAACAGTGAATAACTCACAAAAATTTGGTGAAGAAAAAATAAAGTTGTATGAAGAATTATGCTACTAAGGTATTGGGTTTTATTTTTCCAGTGTGATAACCTGTTAAATTCACACACCATGAATAGATTTAAGGTTTCTGGCCATTGTTTCTTTGTAATTTAATATGCCATTTTTGGGAGCAGTTGAAGTATAATAAAAACAACAGTGAAATACCTAGGTTTAAATCCTGGCTCTGCCAAACATTTACTAACTGAGTGACCTCACCTCTTTTTTTCTAAGGGTTTAGTTCTTCACCAATAAGATGGGGTAATGATATGAAACCTTATATTGTTGAAAGGTTGAAAGGAGAAAATGTATGCCCAATATCTAGACCAGGTCCTTCCAGGACCAGTTTCTGAAGGAACTGTACCATGGTTTGAGCTTCATAATCCTTTTTGGTAATTCTTTACGTGTAAACCAATTGTCTTTGAAAGTAACAGAGATATTATCAAGTAGCCCAGTGCAGGTAACTCTTATTACAAGATGGGGTTTGGAAGGCAGGGAGAGTACATACAGTACTCAGAGCCATTGAATCTTGAAAGCTTTGCATTTAAAGACAGCAACAGAGTGAAGGGTGGGAGAGAAGGGATTGACAGAGGAACTCTGGGAGCCAAAGTTTATCCTCTACTCTTTGTGGCCATTTAGTGATTCATCCTTCCAATTGATATGTGTGTGCTGGACACTAAGCAATCAATAGGGATAGAGAGCAAGTAACAAAAATAGCTACTCTAGCTCTCCATCTGTCCCTTTGGAACTTAGATAGTGACTGTGTCATGTCTTTGTCCCAACTCCTATTGATAGTTGCTACCTAGAATGCTGGTTTGAATGCTGAATGAGGGTGTTCAGCATTGGCCAAACTCATCAGAAAGAATGCTGTGATCCATTAATATTGTCTGCCTTAGACAAGAGATAAAGGCGGTGACTGCACAGAATTTGACAGTCCTTAGGAAATGTGGGTCTCACCAATTAGTATATCATGAAACCAATTTTGTGGATCACCATGAGCATCATTTAAGAAAAGAAATAGAAAAACAAAAGACCGCTTTGCACATAGTGATAAACATTGCTTTGTGAAACTTTTGTTTTAGTTATATAGATCTTATGTAATAGGTCGTGATGTAAAATGGATTTCCTACAATAGGTTCTATAACAAATGTGATTCTGGTGGTTACATGAACTCCTACTCTTTTTTCTCTATGTTCATACTGTTTTTGTTTTTCTGAAACAACATGGTATGTTTGATAGTTTGTGCCTGATAAATGAAAAACAGAACAACTCATACATTCTAGGAGTCATTCTTCAATACATGGTGTGTTTATCCTTTGAGTCTACTTCCATTAGAGTCTTTGTATTTTCTTTGGGGTCATTAACAATTTTATTTATAGTCAATTTTGAGGGGAGATGTAGAAGTACCAAGTAGTTAGAAGGCACTTGAGTGAAGCTGGCTTTATAATATAGACCATGCCACTTTAGAGCTGTGTGACCCAGAGAAGCTCCTTAAAACTTGGATTTTGTGGCCACCACACATGTTTATTTTTACACACACATACACACACACACACACAGGAGATCTTGATTCAGAATTCTCTGGTTACTCCCTAGAGCAAGATAGGTATAAGTTCTCCTGTTGCATTGGTGGATCATACCACATGGCAAGATTTTGTTAAATATGAGACATAAAAATGTGGCTATCTATCACATATTGAGAGCACATCCATCATTAATGATTAGGAGAAACCAACACCATTTTAGTTCTTGACCCAACATCTGATGGTTCTATTTAATTCCCAAAGTGTCAGGAGAGAAATGAAGCTATAATAAGAGAAATGTCCATAAAAGGAGAAGAGTAATTGGAAACCATGAGGATAGAGAATAGGGAATAAGAGGTAAGAAGCAGGATAATACGAAAGACCACATTTTGCTTTTATTCTGATGGTGGTTTCAGGCATAAGATGGTTATTTAAAAATCCTACAGTGAGGCTGTGTAATTAGGGAAAATCCTGCTGTATGGCTTGCCTGGCTGTTCCTTAGATAAGAATTACATATTTTAAACATCCTTTTAAAACGCAATAATGACATGCCTGGGTGACTCAATTGGTTAAGCGTCCAACTCTTGATTTTGGCTCAGATCATGATCTCAGGGTCTTGAGGTCAGGCTCCATGCTGGGGAGGAAGTTTGCTTGAGATTTTCTCTTTCTCCCTTTCCTTTTCCCTCTCCCTCTCTGCCCCCTCCACTCATGCGCCCACAATCTCACTCTCTCTCTCAAAAACTAAAACAAAAAAAGAAAATGAAAGCACCTTGAGGTGGAGAAAGACAGAACTGGGTTAGAATCCTTGGCAGATCACTTCACCTCTTGGAACCTCAGTGACCTCTCAGGCAAAAGGGATGTAATACTGTATTTCACAGGGCAGGGATCAAGGTGAGCTGAGAGCCGAAGCCCATGATGAATGGCCACAAAAAGTTCTCCCCAATCTCCTACCTTATCGGAGAAAGATTTGGAGTTTATTTTTAAAACATAAGCAGTTTCCACATGGACGCATGTGAAAGCATTATGGACAAGATCAGTGTTTTGAGAGCATAAAGTAAAACTTTCTCAAAGGACCTTTGATTGAAAAGAGTAAGTCTTTCACACTCTACCTATGTACCTGTGGCTGCCTGCTTTGCCTGGGTGCCAGAAGCAGAGGAAAAGGATTGTACCAAGGCCACTGCTTACACCAACTGGCTTACTCGCTATTGTGTCTCATAGCACATGCCAGATAAATGGTGTATCATATACATTGAATGTGAACTTGGTATTCCTTGTTCTCACAGACAACTTGTATCTACATCTCTGAATTGGGTAAGTAAGGCGATCAGACTACCCTATCTGGTCCAATGGGGTTCCACTCAAGCCTTCACATCTTAAGATTCTATGGTTCTTCATCCATTTGAATTGTGACCCACAGTATCTTTGCTATTTTTCCTACTAGTTTAATATCTTGAAGACTTTTCAGCTTTCACTTGGCTTGGGCAGTATCTATACCTATGATTAGGACATTAGCAAAAGTGACTGTTCTATCCTGACTCTTTCAACCCCTACCTCCTCTAAAAGTCCTTGTTTGTGTATCACAATATTTGCTGAAAGCAGAACTTCCTTTTCAAGAAGTAATTCACCAAGTGCCAAGTGACAAGCCATATTTGCATGTGAGCACAAACAGATGGTGTACTTGTCAAAACAGGTACCTGTAATGCATGGATTTTATAAAATTTCCTGGAAAAATACACTTCGCTGCTCAGAACGGGCACTTTTGAAAGTGGGCACTCACTTGGCTGACTGAGAAGGACAACCCAGAGCTGACCTTGCTCACCCAGGCAGAATATGCTGCACCATGATTTCTCCCACCGTTCCAAAAGTTTTCTGCCCTCTATCCATGAATGACTTTGGTGTGTACTTTCTTTTCTACTGGCGCCTCTGTAGATTGGATTAATGTATCCAACCACTCATGGCTTTGTTGGACTTTTTATATGGAAATGTTTTGTTTCATTAGTTAGGAGTGTCAAAGACGTAGGAATACTGACTATATGGGAAGGTTTTGAAATTGCCACCCTGCAAATTATAGAATATTTCATCACCACAGTTAAAATTCTAATACTGATTGAGGAAGAAAACAAATGTTATTCTGGTAACACAGAAGACAGCTATTTTATCATTTTCCCAGACTTAGAAATATATTAATTAATTTCAAGTCTGTACTGTTTCAAATCATTGAAATTTATGAATTAGCTTAAATTTACCTTTCAGGATATACTAATTCAGAAGCATGATCTTTAATACAGATGTTATGAAATTTTTAGAGATTTACTGGCAGAGTTCTGCAATTATGAAGCCTAAAGGAGTAAATACTTTCTAAAATTTTTATTCATTTGGCCAGCTCTGTTCTACCTTTGTATTCTTAACATTATTTACCTCAGATTGTTACAAGCAATGTGCTTTTCATTGAATTTTTGAACACTTGGTTATAATTTTAAGAAATGCCTGCTAGACACAGACAAAAGCTAAGTCAATGTTAATATGCAAAAATCAAAGTTTTTTAAAAAGACCTAAGAATTTAAAATGTTTCAATTCATTTTAAATAAGATGGTCAGTCTTTAAAAATAGTTTAAAAAATCTTTTTGACACTCATCATCAAGGTGAGAAAATTTAAACAATTCAGTTTCTGCTTTTGCCAGTAGGCACTTTATGCTAATCATGTTAGTACCTTGGAAAGCTGTCAAGGGTTTGACAAGCCGAATGCAATGAGCCATTAACTCCAGAAGCCAAATCCCCCCTAAATAATTTTCTAGAGGCAAGTGTTTTCTGATGTGCTCAGACCTAACAGTGCTTCCCACTTCTCTGCAAATGCCGCAGACCTTCGTAAACCACCACCATGTACTCACTTGATTAATGTAATAGACACACACAGGCTGTATGGAAGGCCACACAGTGTGAGGCTTAATAACACAGAGGTATTACTGGCGGGTGGGTGGGCATCTAACCTCAGCATCACCGAAGTTTATAATTTCCTACAAGGAAATCACTGGGTTCTTCTTGATTTTAAACAGGTTCTCACTATTGGATCCACTACAATTATGCCTTTGAGAGATGATCTCACTATTGGATCCCCTAGAAGTGTGACTTTGAGAGGTGATTTTTTTTTTTTTTTTTTAAACGTTGTCTCCACACCTAGCCTGGAGCCCAACATGGAGCTTGAACTTATGACCCTGAGATCAAGATCTGAGCTGAGATCAAGAGTGGAATCTTAACTGACTGAGCCATGTAGGCACCCCAACACTCTAAAAGACTTTTAAAAACATCATCTCTTGGGGCACCTGGGTGGCTCAGTCAGTTAAGTGTCAGACTCTTGAAATCAGCTCAGAAATCAGCTCAGATTCATGATTTCAGGGTATGGAAGCGAGCCCCACATGGGGCTCCACACTCAGAGTGGACAAGTCTGCTTGTCACTCTCTATCTCTGTTCCTCCCCCCACTCATGCACTCTCTCCCTCTCTTAAAAAAAAAATTCTTTTAAAGTGTTAATAATTATAGAATTGATAAAGTCCCATAATCAGTCACAATCATCGTGTTTGATGATTTGATACATAGAATAATTAGGCTGATTTCCAGTGCTAACTTATTTGGAGTCAGATGCAGTGCTGAGGCTGAGTGGGGGGTATCTGTCTGCAGAGAGGATATAAACCACCTCTCCTGGTTTGGCAGTTTGGGAAGTGTGGCCACGATCACAGGGCCTTCAGAATCAGAGTTGGGACAGCTAGTCATTTTCCTTCTCACAGCTTTTTGATACAGTGCTTCTTTCACACTCAGAGTAAAGCTTTCAAGTGTGCCTAGTGTCTAAAAGTTGTGGAGAGCAAAGTGTGATTTGAAAAATACATTTTTTTCTGGCCTGACTTTGCATTAACTTAAAAGAAAATACAGATTATATGCTTATATCCGCAATGCCTCCTGACTTTGGGGGATATTGAGGTGTAGATTAAAAAAGATAGTAAAGATGCACAAAAAACTTATGGAAGGATAGCTCCTTGTGATTTTATTTAATAATTATAACTCGACACATTTTATCTTCAAAGTGCTTGGCAAATATTAATTAACTTTTAAAAACTTTAAAGGAACTCAAGTCAACTTGCTTTTTCATAGAGACTATCCCATTGAAGTTAGGTGGTCTAAGATTGAGCTATAATTGAGCTATAAAGAATTATTAAAAGATTCTTAATAGGGATGCCTGGGCTTCAAAGAACAGAGATCTAAATGGAGTAAAGCAACATCTAAGAAATTAATTTGGTTCATGTTGTCGAAAAACTGAATTTATTGTCTTGGCCAAATAAATTCATGTCCAAATAAAATCCCTTTGTAATGAGAAATGGACTGGATTTAATTTGATCTCTGCACTATTTGGGAGGCTGTAGAGTGACACTTGGTCTGATATTTACATTAAACATTCATAGAATTTGGTCCATGTAGGCATATGATTAAAGAATTACTATTTCCATATTGACAAGTAGCAAAAAATCATAAGCTCAGAATTAATCCATTCTGATAAAAATAAGTGGTCTAAAATGGTGATCATTGAAAAATATTCTCAAAACAATGAATTTCAAAAAATTTAAAACAATGAATTTATCTATTTATCAATAGTTTTGACAGACTGTACCAGGTCCAGAGTTCAGAACACCCTGTAGTTTTAAACTAATTTAATTCCCATATTGGACTTAAAGATTTGCTTTCTTTGAAGGTTTCACCTTTAAGGTGATTATTCCAATATGGCACACATCATTTCCTGACCAATGGCTCCCCAAACTGCTTACATTTATGACATGTTCCATTCCTACCTGCCCCCTCCATACACACACCGGGAACAGGTATCAGGATCAAGTTAATATTTAACTCCAGTGGCGATGAGGAAGTGCTCCAGTGGATAAATCCAAAACCCTGCACCAGCAGTTCTTCATAATCCTTTCCATGTAAGGAGAGCAACTGATAGAATACGATATATATTTTTAAAGATTCACATAAACAGAAGAATAATATAAACAAAGTAATTAAGGTGTAGTTCCTGAGATATCTAAAGTAGCCCTTACTTACCTGAAACCCCATTTTCTTATTTGTAATATAGTTACAGTTTAAAAAACAAAACCAGAAAACCAGCTCAGTCCGTATCATATAGTATGTTTTTGGTAAATGCATACTCCCTGTCCTCAAAGTCAAGGTCCTTGCAAGTTTCTGTTTTAGGAGAAAGAAAGCAGAGCTAATTCTGTTTAGTTCCTGGCTGCTTCGTGTCTGAGATCGTTTGCATGAACGGTCTCTCCCCTAGCCAAGTTCCATCCTGCCTTATCTGTTTTTTGAACTTCTGTTTAGTCTTCAGAGTCCTGCTCAGTCTTTAGTTCCTCTGCGAAGCTTTCTATGACTTCCTTCCAGACAAAATCATCTATCTTTTCTCTGAGTTTTTGAATCTTTAGGTAATTTCTGTTCTTGTCTATATCATAATAATGTGTTATTTTTTCATCATTCCACCTTCTCCACTTGGTTGTTAGCCCATTTAAGTGCTGAACTGCACTGGGTTTGGATCTGTTTTTTATTCCTTGGTATTTAAAGATGAAGCAGTAAATCTTTGTTGAGATGAAGTGAAAATGCTCACTGTAAACACAAAAAGGTCTTTGAGATTCAGTTTAAATAAAACAGCTTTTTTTACTCTGTTCCACTTAAAGAAAATGTTATCTTATTTTTGCAATAAAAATTAAATCCAGGGCACCTGGATGGCTCAGTGGGTTAAGCCTCTGCCTTTGGCTCAGGTCATGATCTCAGGGTCCTGGGATTGAGCCCCACATCAGGCTCTCTGCTTCGCAGGGAGACTGCTTCCCCCTCTTTCTCTCTCTGCCTGCCTCTCTGCCTGCTTGTGATCTCTGTCAAATAAATAAATAAAATCTTAAAAAAAAATTAAATCCATTCCATTGCAGAAATGTTGGAAAACACATACATTTTAAAGATAAAAATTGAAATAATTTATTATTTCACTAGGAGATTAAACATCATTCACATTTTGATATACTTCCTCATTCTTTTTACTTGAAGGTATAAATATATGTATACATATGTATTTAAACAAAATGGGGATGCTATGGTATTGTGTAACTGCTTTGCTTTTTGCCAAGTAGTTTGTAATTAGCTTCATGTATTTGTAAGTACTCTCCTAAGAGATAGACCTACTATAATTTATTATGGCAATATAATTTTTTCCAGTTTTTTGTTTGTGGCTATACTAAAATACTGAAAAATTTCTATGCTGATTGAAAATTAGTCACCACCCCAGGTTTCCTGAGTGCTCTCCCTCTACTCCTCCCCCCAGACTCCTGATGACCCAGCAATTAATGGGTTACAAATTAGCACAGTCACAGCCCTCTAGGACACAGGTGATAATCCACTCTGATTAGTTCCGACTATGATAAATCTTTTCAAAATCATTAATTATACCCTGAATCTTTGTATATATCTCTCATTTTTTTTTTAATTTAAGTAGTTTCTACACCTGACATGGGTCTTGAACTCATGACCTCATGATCAAGAGTCACATGCTTTTCTGGCTGAGCTGGCCAGGTGCCTGGCATCTCTCATTATTTCTCTAAAGATCTAAGAATGGACATCTTTTGCCAGCAATTATGTGTTAGGAGCCTGTCACGAAACAGATCACTCAAATTAGGATAATTCATTTGTATAGGGTTTAGTAACATTCCTACAGGATTCAGTAAAGGAACTGTTTAAAAGGGAGAGGAGAGAGTAGGAGCAGATCTGGTAAGAGCAGAGATGGTTTTCACCCCGAGGCATGCAGATGCGAGCAGGAGTGGTTATAAGGACCTGTGAGGAGAGACACCTTGAGAAGAGCTGTGACTTTCGGTTGAGCTCTCACACGGGGCAAAGCAGGGAGTACCCACTCCAGTTTCCCTTTCTTCTTTCTGTCAGATCTCCTATCAGGGCACCTCAACTCTCAAGAAGGAGTCAAAGGATGGGGAGATCTGTTTATATAGTCCTTTATAGGTCAGCTTCCCAGAATGGAGAAGGGTAGGGAGTTGATTTGGAGTGATAAACACAGAAGAGAGCTAGCACACTTACAGCCTCCTTACTCCATAATGAAAACTTGTCTCCAGAAAAAATGATGTCTTAGATCCTCAAATGTAGGTTATAATTTGGGTGTTGGTTGATTATATTTACAGATAATCTGAATGGATTTACAGGGAGTACAGCCGCCATCCTCTCGTGTCTACAGATAGAGCCTTCTTGGTCACTACCAGTTTATTGTGGAGGCTTCCCCTCATGTTTCCTCCATTCAGCATTCCCCAGCTTGTTAACAAGAATCAGCTGACCATGATGTGACCATCCACTTACCACAAAGCCTTCTGTCTGTGGTTCTTTACCCTGGCTGCACATTACAGTCAAGTGCGGAGCTCTTGTAAACATACCGATGCTCAGGCCCTGTCTCTGGAGATTCTGGTTTATTTACTGTGCTTCAAGGGTTCAGGCCTCAGTAGTGCTAAAAAGTTCAGGGGATTCTAGTGAACACCAAGGGCAGAGAACCCTTGTTGTGCTGGAGGCTTCAGCAAGCCCTAGAATTCCCAGGAAGGGGCCGTGGGTGGGGGGTGGGGCGGTCTGCTCTGCTCCAGCTTCCGGCAGCAGCTTGTTCTCCTAGTGCCTCTGCTGGTCCCCCTGGACCCTGATGATGACGTCTGGAGGAAATGAAAAGTCAGCTTTGATCTGGAAGAAGATTGGAGTCTCGGTTTCTGACATGGCAGTTGGGATTAAGTTTTCTTAGTTTTACTGCTTTGAAGACATTTTGTAAATCGGAAATAAAACGAGTAATAAGACTTTGGTGAGAAGCAGATATCTGAGCTTATATAATATGGAGACGGAGTTCTATTTTCCCAAGATTCATCCATTGATAGCCCATCATACACTCTAAGTGGTTACTATATATTTTGTGCATATATGAAATATAAATGTTCTTAACATTTACGTTTTAGGGGAAAACACACATTTTAAGTAGAGGTGGTCGTAATTTTTGAAGATTTTATTTATTTATTTGAGAGAGAGAATGAGTGAGAGAGCGAGTTTGAGCTGGGGTTGAGGAGGGAAGGGGCAGAGGAAGAGGGACAAGCAGACTCCCCACTGAGCAAGGAGCCCAATGTGGGGCTTGAACCCAGCATCCTGAAATCATGACCTGAGCTGTAGGCAGACGCTTAACCGACTGAGCCACCCGGGTGCCCTGAGGTATTCATATTTTTAATGTTTCCAAATGGCTCAGGAGAATTATCTTAAGTTATAGAGTAAATTTTTAGTAACTTTTCTAGACATAAAGAAATAGTATTTCCAAAAATCTGTATTTCTCCCTTGTAATAAATATTGTGAAAGTTGAAGTGTAAGACTATAATTTATTATTGAAGACATTTGCATTACCTGCTACCTAATGTTTTATTTTACTTTATTTTTTTAAATTTTATTTAGTTAACATACAGTGCAATATTGCTTTCTGGACTAGAATCAGTCATTCATTACGTGATGTTTTAAATGAAGAGGGGTGAGTTGTATTTTTTTTTTTATCTACATTTTCTTTTTACCAACAGTTTTATGAAATCCAAACATCCTTGGTTCTATTCTACCCCATCCATTGTGTTTGAAAAAGTGCCTTGTCACCTATTTGCTTTTTCCAAGTACAACCCAGGCCACTTCTTTGCTTCAGGTCTTTAAAAAATCATCATCCTTGTAGTACCAGATATTTTGCAATTTAGTAAATGGAACAGTGTGCATTCTCTTCAGGGTACCAAACATGACAGAACCAGAGTTGAATCTCGTTAAAATATTCTCCATCCCCTTTTGAGTATTTTTTCTTGCTGAAAGTCCAACACAAGTTATGATTCTAGAAAACTAATTGCAAATTAATAAGGAAAAAGATTGTTCTTAAATCTCTGTCTTAGGAGCATGTATTTATTTGTCTTGGAATTCCACATAGTAACTAAATCCATTAATAGCGGTCATCAAAAACTGAAATTATTTTGATTTTTCTGCTGCTTACATTTTAGAGTGAACATTCTCAGGGTGATATCAGTAATCAAGACATCAAGCTTTTAGCAAAAGATAATTCCTGTCAATGCAAGTAGAAACATAATTAAGAATATGTAAATGGATCTTCACTGCAATAAGAAATAAACATATTTGTGGTAACCTACTCCTCTAAAAAACAAAAATCCTAAGGGCAGGGACTTCCTCACCATCTGGGGGATGAACACCTTTCTCTTGTGGTTACATCAGATTACCAAATGTTGGTAGAAAAGTAGCATGAAAGGCTAGTGATGACCATTTGAGGATAATGTGCTACGATGGCACAGACCGCAGCCCCTTAGTGCACTGCCAAGTTATTTTTTGGGTGGACTAGCCTCCTCTTCACCCAAGCTGGGCTTGTGTCTTCACTTCTCTAGGTTTTCTTTCATTCTCCTTGTTTGTGCTCTTCTGTTTCTTGAGTTTATTTGAGATTCTTGAAGGCTTTTACTGGGAAAATGATTTATACACTTTTAAGAAGTATTTCCAGAGCACTTCAAGTTGTTTAGAGGAAATAACTAAAAATGCGCACATTTACTCTTTTTCTTGTTTACATCTATTAAGATTTATCTTTCCTTGGTGAATATTAAAATTAAATAATTTTAGCCCTAGACAGGACCTTGGTGATCCATTCAGTGAGAGGGTAGCATAACTGGGAAAAGTGCAAAGGAAAAACATGGTTATTATTTTGTTTTGAAACAAAGTAGATTTCCTCATGAATCAGATTTGAGTTATAAAGCATCAGTCCTGCACATTCTCTACAAAGAGAATAAAACAGGAATGGTGATGCTTACCTCATAGGGAATTGGGAGGATTGGAAATAATCCAATAGCATGTATAAAAGCCTAAAGTAGAAACAAATGACAGCCATTGTTGTCTCTCATGCACACTGTCCACCTCTCCTCCCCTAACCTCAGATTACTTGTGCAGCATGACCTTCACTCCAGTGTCCTTGATGTGGTCAGGCCATATTCCTTCCTAAAGCCTTCTTCTGGGTTCTAGCTCTTCTTGGAGCCCTATAGTCTCTGGATCAGGAAACTGCCCTGTCATCAGGAGTTGCTCAAGGCATTAGATTTTAATTAGGACAAAAGCCTTGGCAAAAGCCTGTAGAGACTGGGCCCAGTGTGCCTTCAACAGCACCGAAAGTACCTGCAAGGGAAGATTTTGAAAAACAAAAACACAGCCTCCAGTAAATAGAAGCTAGCATGCCTTAGTTTTTTCCTTTGTTAGAATAGAGCATGCATCATCATCATCGCCATCGTCATCATCTCCATCGTCATCATCGCCATCGTCGGCATCGTCGGCATCGCCATCGTCATCATCGCCATCGTCATCATCGCCATCGTCATCATCGCCATCGTCGGCATCGCCATCGTCGGCATCGCCATCGTCATCATCGCCATCGTCGGCATCGCCATCGTCGGCATCGCCATCGTCATCATCGCCATCGTCATCATCGCCATCGTCGGCATCGCCATCGCCATCGTCGTCATCGTCGTTATCATCATGGCACTGCCTGAGCAGAGTCTTGAAGATGAATTCTGGTTTGCCAGACAGAGCAAGGGGCATGTTAGGAGGGTTATAGGGAACAACATTTGCAAAGGGCTAGAGAGTCAGCATTCTAAGGGAATACCACTTTCAGGTGATGGAAATACTGGGGAGCCCTTGGGTTTTGGATCACTTGGGCGATGCCCCTGCCATGTGTGCTTTGTCTGACTTTGGTGGTATTTGGTTCACAGGTAACCATCTACTCTGATAATAAAATGTTTTACATGTTAATTATATGTTCAGACAGTATTCGAAAGATTACTGACAAAGAGGAAAATGGAGTCATTTATAGTTCTGCTGTGAATCAGCATGGTGGGTCATTCCTTTGAGTTCAGGATGCTTCCTTTTGGATGGATCTTTTTAGATTCCTGAAGCAGAATGACCATTTAGAGGACTATGTGAGGGGCAGGAGAAAAGGTACGAACAAAGTAGAGCTGGGGATATAGCTGACATGCCAGGGGGATGGTGAGGAGATGAATCTAGCCCCAGAGGGAGAGCCATGTTGGTGAGTCCGAAGTGAGACTGGTGAGATTGTGTTAGTGTGGTGACACAGCGTGCAGACCTCAGGGAAGATATGCTGAATTTTGGCTCTGACATTTATTGGCAGTATAATTATAAATTAATCACTTAACCTTTCTGACGTTTAGTTTCCTCTGCTATAAAATGGAGATAATTTCCCTCAACAGCCCTTCAGTTCAGAGGTAGGATTTAATAACAAAATAGTTGTGAAGTGCTTGATACTTAATATATTCTAAATTCATCCTCCCTTTGGTTTAGGCTTTGGAGGACCTAGAATATGAAGCCAATGGGAAACTCAATCATTAATATATTTAAGATATTTGTACTTTAAGATATGCATGATACCAGATCTTTAAGGGTGGTGGCTACGCAGTGATTGAAGGGGTTCCCTTGTGTTTAGCTGGGCTTTGGGAGGCACCATATATTACTGATAAGTCACTCAGCTCCTCCTGTGATTCACAGTAGCCCCACATTCTCTACATTTTCACACATGAAAGTATCGCTCACCCACCATCAGAGTGCACCAGAGTGCTTAGTTTCTTTGCAGAAGTGTTGACAGGGTTGCACACATCTGTCCCCAGTCTCTCAAAACCCTGGCCCCTATAAGGCCAACAGCACTCATTTTTTAGGTGACTAGCTATGATTGAAGAGATGGTCCATGGCCATGAAGCCCAGAGAAAGGAGAATGACTCACAAATAAAGTAATGACCCTACTGTAGAATAAACATTTCAGCTCAGTAAAGTACATATTTTAAAGGCCTGATTAAGGCTCAAAATCTTTAGGAAAAGATGCCAGTTACCAGTCCACACCAATGTATTGAAGAGATCAATCTTCAAAAGGATAATTGAATCATAACCTGAAACAATTGGATTTTTAGTGAGTAATAGCATTAAATGAAATTCTGGGAATATGGAGTTTGAGATGAGCATAAGGTAGCAAAGCAAGAGTTCATATTTCATGTGTATGGAATGTTCTAAAGTCTAGTTTAATTTTAGGTCCATAGAAAATTTGTTAAGCAGGAAAGGATCCAACCTTAGTCTCTAAAACTGATTTTAAATGTGGCATGCACACTCTTTTCCTTCTTATTTTTCCTTCTTAAGCTTTTCTTTTAAGGTTTAATATAGTTCAAGAAGTCTTCACAGTGGGGCTGTCTTTTGCCCTCTTGCAAAATCCCACACAGCCTTCCTTCACACCCCTTTAGCCCCATAAGACAAATGAACTTACCCAGTGCCACAGGGTACAATTCGGTGTTCAAGGAACATCAATCCTCAAGTAAATTGATGCCACAGATTCTTTAAATTGAAGTTCCAGGTGGTGGCTTCAGACGAGGATTAACTCAAGATCTCTCTAATCAGGAGTCTACATTTTTAAAATATTTGTCTTCTTCCAGAGTTCTCTATTTCTTTGAAAGTCACCTCTGCCTATCCAAGAGCACAGAATGGAAAACTGGGCTTTTTTGTTTTTTTCTTGGTTTCTCCATTTCCTTAGGCCCTCAAGTCCTCAAGCAAGTTTTTTCTGTTCTGCCACTCTAGTATATCTCAAATCTGTGTGCTTTTCCTTCTTAATCAAACTGACAGCATCTTTGCCCAGACCGCCTTGGTGGCCCCTTGTTGGTCTCTGTGCATCCGCTCTGGCCCCTCCTGTCTGTTCACCACAAAAGAGCAGCAAGAACAATCCTGTCAATAGACAAGTTTTAAAAGTAACGTCATGTGAAGTGTTGAAATTTAAAACACACACACATAAACACATAAGTCTTCTCCTGTTGCTTCCTATAAAGCCCTTTGGTAGCTTCCCATCGATCTCGGTAAAATAACACAAATCTTTATTTTTCTTTCATTGAGCAGATACAGATAGGCTTTTTTACTAAAACCCCCTTTTCCTCCCATTGTGTCCTGGCAATGCAGAGACAAATCAGCCTTGTCTCCAACCCTCAAGGAGCCCATAGTCTAGCCAAACAGTGCTTGATCAGAGTTTAATTGTTTATTCCTAAATATTCACCGAAATCCTGTAACTTACCAGCACAGTTGGAGAATGAACTCAGGTGTCCTTTGACTTTGTTATGCCTGTTAGTGAAATGGGTGCTTGAGCAAATTTGGCATATGCTGCTCTAAGGATAATTTTGACCCAGTCTGTCTAAAGCCAGAGCACATAGTCTTTCTTGTTGTTATCATTATGCTAGGTCAGTCATCTTTCTACAGTAACACTGCACAGCAAGCAACCAGAAAAACTGAAGGAGTTCAGCACTAAGTATTTATTTGCTTTGCCATTGGAGTGGTCAGCTAAGCAGCTCCGTTCATCTTGCTGGCTCACGTGCCGGGGCTGGCTGGCTGTCGGCTGTCCAGTGCTGGCCTTGGCTAGGATGACCAGGGAGACTTTGCTGGGCTGTCTTTGTCTTATTTTTCAGTAGAGTACCTGGGATATGTTCTCATAGCGATGGCTAAGGCTCAAAAGGGAGCAGGTAAGTTCAGTCTTACAAATGGTTTCTGAACTCTGCTTGCATCATATCTTGCTGACATCACAAGTTGACTCAAGTGAATTACTCTGACTCAAGTGAATTACACGCTAACTCCAGAGCCAGAACAGGTACTGCCAAGTTACATGGCCAGGAGGGGATTCAAGGAGAATTGAGGCCATAATTGTAATCCATCACATGCCATGATATTCAGTTGTGCTTTATTAATATTCCTAAGTTAAAATAGATATAATTTTAACTTCTGTTTAGTCATATACTAATTTTTAATTTTTATATTTAGTTTTTATAGTTATATAATTATATATTGCTATGTAAATATATATCAGCTATGTACAAATAAACATATATTAAATTATATCTAACCCTCAGATATAATATATATAACCCTCAGATTTAGGGCAAACACACATCTGGCTTCTATCAGTTAAGGAGTAACTTTAAGCATATCCTGTCAAATTGTCTGTTCCCAAAAGCAATACCAACACATTCAGTGGATGTTATTTTTTTCCCTACAGTTATGTTCTTGATTGGACCACAAATTTTTCCATAGTACTGTACTTGAAAAATAGGACATTCTAGTTCTTTATACATAATCAGCCCCCTACCTCCAGTTTTTTTAGAGAACATTTTTTTTTTTTAATGAGGCATTATGTAAATTGTATTCCAGCTCTGGAAAACCACTGAGTATTAGTTATACCATCTTTTAAGTTGCTGTGATGGAGTTGTTTTCAATCTTTATGTCTGTGTACTAATTGGGACTGATACAGCTCACTACCTCCTGTCCCCCACCTGTCTGGGACATGCTGAATTTTCTGCTAGGGTGGTTTTAAATCAGCTATTCACGAATTGAAGTCAGATTATTCATTTATAAGGAATTTAAAGTTAGTTAAAATTCTTCAAAAAAATTCTAGACTTAAACTTTATTTTGTTAATTATACTCTTAAAGGTTTGAGAAGTTTTAACAGTTTTTTTAAAAAACTTTTAGGAAAAAAATTTTAAATAGGCCCTGTGATCTCCAGGACATTTTACTGAGTTTTTCTTTTCTTTTCTTTTCTTTTTTTTAAATTTCTTTTCAGCATAACAGTATTCATTGTTTTTGCACCACACCCTTACTGAGTGTTTTTCAAAGTTGAACCTTAACTGCTAAAAGCTATAATTTGGTACCCATAATATTTTTTCAGTTGTAACATAATTCATAGATAGGTTGTATTTTTGCAGGAAATTTGCCTGAGGAGTATGTTGTGGGGAGGTGCATTTTATCAGTGACCTGATAGAAACCATAATTCACTGGATACATCAGAGAAATTAATGGGAAGAACCCAAGTTTCAATAGCATCTTTAATAAGGGAAGGCTTTGTTCTTCTAGACTTTTTTTTTTTTTTAAGATTTTATTTATTTATTTGACAGACAGAGATCACAAGTAGGCAGAGAGGCAGGCAGAGAGAGAGGAGGAAGCAGGCTCCCTGCTGAGATCCCAGGGTCCCAGGACCCTGAGATCATGATCTGAGCCGAAGGCAGAGGCTTTAATCAACTGAGCCACCCAGGTGCCCCTGGTCTTCTAGACTTTTAAATTATACATTGAGAAACTATCTGATAACTTACGAAGTAAGTTTCTTTTTAAAAATATGCAAGTAAATAGCAAGAGGAATGTAATGCATCCTATCTTTTATCCTTTAAGTGATCCCCATATGAAATCACCCATGTAACTTCTCAGGGATCTGCTGGATCTGGCTGGTAAATTAGATACTTGGTAGCATTCAGTTCTCTTTTGCATACGCAAAATGAACCTGACAAAGTCACAAGAAAGTATTGTTTTCAAATATGTAGTGTATACATTCTAAAATGATGCAACCTACATCTGCCTCTCAATTATAAATATTAGGAATATTTTAAGAATGAACTTTTGGCAGAAATTTTGATTCAATTAAGTCTTCTTGATTCAATGGTGTATTTTTTTTTTAAGATTTTATTTATTTGACAGAGATCACAAGCAGGCAGAGAGGCAGGCAGAGAGAGGAAGGGAAGCAGGCTCCCTGCTGAGCAGAGAGCTGGATGCTGGCTCAATCCCAGGACCCTGGGTTCATGACCTGAGCTGAAGGCAGAAGCTTTAACCCACTGAGCCACCCAGGCACCCCAATGATGTATTTTTTTAACCTGTATTTTATAATCTATATAGCATTTGTCTTTTATTTTGATCTAGTGTTCTGCTCTTGATGAACCAAAAATTCCTGAATACCTTTACATTAATAGATCTTGTTATCAAGTTGAGCTGTATTCTGGGAAGTCAATTAGTACCTCTTCCACCAGATACCTTGTCCCCCCAGTGCAGCTTTTTACAGGGTCTTGTGTGATAGAATCCTCATAAGCTCCCATCCTCCCACAAGAAATATACATACATATGGCATGTGCGTAAGTGAATGACTGTGTGTATATACATACATACATGATTCCAGACTTAGGAAACATTGAACTTTTGCTTCTGGTAAATGCAATTGATAATTAGCCCTCTTTAAGTGAGTGTGCTTCTTCTTATTTGTACCTTGATAGGGCTGTGTAACTAAATGTTTTATCTTTATAGGAATATCTTAGGTTCATTTTTGTTTATAAGTAATATTTACTAGTATTTTTATCAGAAACATATAAAGAAGAAAACAAAAATTATTTTTGTAACACTGTCATCCAATTATTTTTAGAATAATAAACCACTGTTTAAAATAATGAATCACTCATGTATCCTACAAGAAAAATTTATATGTACCAGCCAGGATATGTGTGTGTACAATACTTCATGCTTAAACAGCTGACCTTTAAATAATGTGATCTGGAGGTGCTGACCCCCCCATGCAGTCAACAATGCACATATAACTTTAACTTCCCAGAAACTTAACTACTGATAGCCTACTGTTGACTGGAAGCATTACCAATAACATAAACAGTCACTTAGGACATCTTTTATATGTGGTAGTGGTGCCTGGCTGGCTCAGTGGGTGGATCCTGTGACTCTTGATCGGCGTTGTGAGTTTGAGCTCCACATTGGGTGTAGAAATAACTTAAAAATAAAATATTTTTTAAATACCTATTTTGTGTATGTATTATATATTCAATTATAATAAAATATGCTAGCAAAGAGGAAATGTTATCAAGAAAAAATCATAAGGAATAGACCTTCACCTTGGCAGCATAATTATGGATCTGTCTCTTCAGGCAAAGGAAACAAAAGCAAAAATAAACTATTGGGACTACACCAAAATAAAAACTTTTGTGCAGCAAAGGAAATGATCAACAAAACAGAAGGCAACTTACAGAATGAGAGAAGATATTTTCCAAAGATTTATCCAGTAAGGAGTTAATATCCAAAATATACAAAGAACTTATACAACTCAACACCAAAAAATACAAAGCACTTGAAAATATCTGATTAAAAAACGGGCAGAGGACCTGAGTAGACATTTTTCCAGAGAAGACATACAGATACATGAACAGATGCGGAACATCACTAACCATCAGAGAAATGCAAATCAAAACAGCAATGGGATATCACCTCATACCAGCCAGATTGGCTAGTTATCAAAAAGATAAGAAATAATGACTATTGGTGAGGATGTGGACAAAAGGGAACCCTAGTGTCTATTGGTGGGAATGTAAATTGGTGCAGCTATTGTGGAAAACACTATGGAGTTTCCTCAAAAAATTAAAAATAGAAATACCGTATGATTCAGTAATTCCACTACTGGGTGTTTACCCAAAGAAAGCAAGAATACTAATTCAAAAATATATATGCAATAAAATATGTTTATTGCAGTATTATTTACAATAACCAAAATATGGAAGCGGTGTCCATCAATGGAAGAATGGATAAAAAAGATGTGGTATATACGTGTGATGGAATATTGTTCAACCATAAAAAGAAGTATCTTGCCATTTGTGATCACAAAGATGGACCTAGAGGGTATTATGCTGAGTGAAATAATTTAGAGAAAGACAAATATCATATGATTTCATTTATATGTGATATCTAAAAAACCTAGGACCAAATAAAACAAAAACCAGACTCTTCAATACAGAGAACAAACTTGTGCTGGGCAAAGGTGACAGATTAGATAGATAGATAGATAGATAGAAGGGATTAAGAGGTACAAACTTCCAGTTATAAAGTACATAAGGCATGGAGATGAAAAGTACAGCATAGGGAATAGAGTCAGTAATATGGACTGATGGTGACTACACTTACCATAATGAGCATTAGTAACATAGTATTATTGAATCAATATGTTGAAACTAATACTAATGTACTTCAATTTAAAATTTGTTTAAAAGATAAATTTATAAGGAAGAGAAGCTACGTTGACAATGCTGTATCTATTGGAAAAAATCTACATACAAGTGGACGTGTGCAACTCAAACCCATATTGTACATGAGTCAGTTGTACGCAGACGTGCTCTTACACAGCATCATTATTCTGATGCCTTAAGCATTGGTAAGGATGATAAAAGACCCTAATGTGAGATTATATCATAATTCATAGTCATAATTTAGCCAGTATCAATCATACTGATGGACACTCAGGTTGTATCTTTGGCTGTTTAAAAACAAGGTCGCAGGGAACATCCTTGGACATACAACCTAGTGGTGCTCTTGCGAATGTACTTGTGGAATAAGTTCCTCGCTGGGAATTGTCGGCACAAAAGAGCACTATTTTTAAGGGCCCATAAAGCAGTGAATTACACACTGCGTGGTGATGGTTTGTTATTAAGTACATCGGAGTGGCAGAAATTGACCAATAAAGTTATTAGAGGAAAAATGAAACTGTGCTAAGTCGTCACTAGGATGTACAGTGGGCTGTAAATATGGTGGCAATAGCCCATAATTAACTATCATCAGCTTTAGACTTTACTGATTTAGACTTTATGTCAGAATTTTCCCCGTGTCGTTTGACAAAGCAGTCAGTACACATTCTCAGGCTTCATTTCAGATCAAAGGCCACGAAACAAAGACGCCACAGCCTTCCCAACCACTCTAAGAAGACCTTTGTAATGTTCAGAAAAAAGCTTGCATTTCTAATTAATGAGTATGTTTTCCCTCCCTCAGGTGGAAGGGAAGATTTTGGAAAAATAAACTACTGAAGAGACATGGTATTGCTCCTGTAACTTAGAACTGGAGAGGAGGCAAGATGCTGGCATAGCTGTTGAACTGAGAACCTGCTATGCCAACATATTGCCATCTTTCTTGTCTGACAGCAGCCATGGCCACTGCCTGCCACCCCTCATGTGTTGCTACAGATGTGTGCCCTTCCTTGGATGTGGGTTTCCATGACCTGGCCCTGCTCAGCTCTCTGACCTCTCTTCTACCATGCTGTGTGTCACTCCATTTTAGCCCCAACTGGCCTCTCTGGACATTGCTGCCTCTTTCTCATCATTTGGGTCTCAATGAGGGCATCAGCTCCTGAGAGAAGGCTTCCTTGGCCACGCTGTCTAAAATAGCTACCCCATACCCTAGTTGCCCTTCACCCCTGTGTCCTGTTTTATTTTTTCAAAATGTTGGTCACTCCCTGGAATAAACTCTTTGATTTAAGTATCTTTCTCTCTCACATTAGAATGTAAGCCCCTTGAGGGTTAGGGACCTTGTTTTTCTCTTTCAGCCACTGAATCCTCAGAGCCTGACACATAGGAGGCCCTCAGTACATACTTTTGAAAACTCCATCCTGACTTTCATGGTATAAGAAAGATGTCAAATAATTATATTTTCCCCATTACACATGGCTTTGGTGAAACTCTGACTCACAATAACAATATAAAGAACTACACAGTTGTTAGGTTCTGGACCTGCAACCCTCACTCCTTAAAGCAGTCAATATGACATCACTGGGTCCAGATTTTATCAGTATATCATAATGAGAAAAGCGGGAGAGCTTCAAAACCAAGCCTCTGTGAGACTCTCACACTGGCCGTTACCTATCTCTGTGTTCTTGGGCAAGTCATTTAACCCTTGAGCCATGGTTTTCTTAACTGTAAAATGAGGATAGTAGTATTAATCCCAAAAGATTCTTGAGTCAAAGAGATAAGATATTTTAGCCCAATGATTCTTCATGTCTGAAAAGGTAGTGTCTGAAATTCCTGACATACGTGTTAGAGTAGGCAACCAACAAATTTTAATTATCTTACTATCAAGAAAAAAAGTAAATTTTTCTTTAGTTAGACACAGGTAATCTGACATGAAATGAGTGGAAGTGCTACAGCAGAACCATAACCCAGGCGGAATTCTGTGTTAAGACTCAAGAGCTCTTGAGAGGCCAAGGACTTAATCGTCCAAGTATCTTGAATTCTTCTCTCCTGGTTAGTTCTCCCTCCTCTATCTTCCTTTATTCCTGGAGTTACTGGTCTTTGGAACTCTTTTCTTTCCTTCATTTCTTTTTTCTTCTCCCTCCCTCCCCCCTTTGGATCTCTTTTAAAAGCAACTTTCAGAGATTCAATTTATAGAGGAAGAATATTTAATAAATACTTATTTGTTCATGTTTTTAAGCATTGAAGCTTTAGTAAAGTGTTTTGCTTTTAATAAACTAAATTCTATTTTAATTTTGATGCTTTTCCGAGAAATAAAATAACTATTAGTACTCTTGACTCTCATTATTTATTGCTACTCATGGTATTATAACTCTGATGTACAGAAAATGTGCATTATGCTTTTGTGTCATGCCTCTGAGAGTATATTAAACTAAGCTATTAATTTAATAAAAACATGTCGCACGAAAGTATAACAATTTTAGTCCACAAGTTTTATAAGCATTCTTTTTATAGCTGACAATGATTAGTTTAGAGACATTTAAAACTCAATACGGTAATTAAGGAGCTTACGCTAAAAAGCAGTATTATGCCACTTTTCTAGTCTGAAGTATCTAACAGATTAATGATTTCCATCTTGATGGTCTGTGTGTTCATTACCTTGATTTGTTCTTTTAATTCTTGAAGAAATCAATACACAGAACACCAGCCCTGGGGGTGTCACTGCATAAGCTAATGTTGCCCATGAAGAACCCACACAGTAGCTATAGCTGAAAATTGACATCTGTGTTGCCTTATTCATTCCCTGTCTTGCTGGTAAAAATATTGGTGCACAATCAGTAGACCAGTACATCCTGACATACTGCTTGTTTTAAGAACAGTTGTTATTTAATACTTTTTTTTATAATCTATAACTTTGTTCTAAAAAAACTTCTAAAACTTTGTTTCATGAGCTTGTTTGGGCTTCTTTCACCTTTTTCAGAGTTCCGTTTACCCTCCTCTACATCAGTTGACAGAGACGTCCACTGCCCCTTGACCTCAATATAAGGTGAGCTGGACACAAGTGTGGAAATGAACACAGAGCTTGCTTGGATTAATCCTCCACATTTTCATGTGTTTTACTGTAACTTGCCAAACATCTGAAGCTTCTTTTTTGATTCCAAGTAGTCATGGGGGCACTGGGTGGGTTGGGAGGCAGCCAGAGGGATGACTTAGACAACTTAGGACTTAAAAATACCAAAGTGAAGGACTAAGAACTTTTCTCCTGTATCCTGTAATTTCTTCAAGTCTGCGGTTTTCAACCTTCAGCATTCATTATCAGTTACCTGGAGAGCTTGTGAAGAAATGCAGATCCCAGACCATCCCCCAGACATTCTGATGTACTGGGTCTTAATTGAGACTCAGGAATCTTCACTAACCAGGCACCTTGCTTGATAGTTTGACAATGTACTACACTTGGAGGACCCTGGTCTTCAGTCTGAATGAGAGGGCAATTTTTTAAAGATCTCAGAGAGTTCCCAGTATGGAACTTGGGCATGGTCTTGCAAGCAGCCTGCTCTCCTGCTCCATCTAAGTGCTTGTGAAAACCCAGAACAGTGTTTTGTGATCGTGTTCTCCTTATGCTCTGGGCTTGATTGTATGAACAGCCCACATCCCTGCACACAGAAGCACCATGGCCTCTGCTGTGCTTCCACAGCCTTGTTTTTAACTCAGTCATCTTTTCTCCACTGGTTCACATTACGATTTCTGAGATGTTTTATGTTCTTTCTGATTGACTTGATATTGACCCAAATCATTTACCTCTAAATATTCTTTAGAATTTATGTCACATTGTAGAGACGCCCGGGTGGCTCAGTTGGTTGAGCCCATGCCTTCAGCTCGGGTCATGATCTTGGGGTCCTGGGATCGAGTCTCGCATCGGACTCCTTGCTCGGTGGGGAGCCTGCTTCCTCCTCTCTCTCTGTCTGCCTCTCTGCCTGCTTGTGTGTACTCTCTCTCTCTGACAAATAAATAAAATCTTAAAAAAAAAGAATTTATGTCACATTGTAAATGATATATGAGCTCCTTGAGGCTAGAGACTAGGTTTAATTATGCAGAAGAGGAATTTTCAACATTATTGGACTCCCTACAGTGACAAACCTTTCTATAAATGGAAGGATCACATCTTAACTGATCTGTTTCTTAAGTTTAGATTTTTGGGGATTTTTAAAAAAATTGGAACATCTTTTCTGTTGTGAGACAGTGTGTATAGTAGAAGCAACTTTAGAATGAAATGCAAAACATCTAGGCTATAGTCCTAGACCTGTCATTTTCTAACTCTCTACATGAATTTGGGCAGGGCATTTAATCTGTCATCTTATTTGGAAGTAATAGCACGAGAAACTATATGATACATTAGAAAGAAAAAAGGGAAAGCAAAATACAGCTGTGAAAACAGCATATAGGCAAGCTGGGAGGGAATCTACAAGAAGAAAATAGTTGGAGATTTTTAGTGGTCATTTTATTTTAAAGTTTTTACAGTGTTTTACTGCTTTGTGTTGTTATTGTCCAATTTAAATATGAGTAAAAAATAATGACTTTTGGTTACAAGGCAGAACTTTATTCTCATCCAGCCTGAACCTCTTATTTGCTAACTAATCCCAGTCAAAAGAGAAGAAATGTGATATTTTAGTTGTATCTTGAGGAAAGGTCTGGCTTCTCTTATGCTGTTGAAAACCTAGATAGAAATACCTTATTGGCCTTCAAATAAAAATGATAATGACTCTGTGACTCATATACCTTTTTTCTATGTCATTAGCTTATTATGAGGATTCAAGTTATTTAAGGCATATGAAACTGCTTTGAAAATGATAAGAAGTAGGGATGCCTGGGTGGCTCAGTTGGTTAAGTGTCTGCCTTCGGCTCAGGTCATAATCCCAGGGTCCTGGGATCAAGTTCCGCATCGGGCTCCTCCCTCAGCGGGGATCCTGCTTCTCCCTCTGCCTGTTGCTCTCCTGGCTTGTGCGCCCTCTCTCTCTCTGACAAATAAAATCTTTAAAAAAAAAAAGAAAGAAAAGAAAAAATGGTTAGAAGTTTTGTGAAGTCCTATGATACTGTAATTAAATCCTTCTGACCCTCCCTCTTTTCCTTCACCCCTACAAATGTTTACTTTTGAAGTGATTTAAATTGAAGTATTTTATTCCAAACTGGCTATGAAATTTTAATTCATAAGATTCCAGTTATTTACTATTATACTTGTAGCAGCTAAACTCACAGGAACCGTGGGCCCATCTTCTTTTAGTTCTGCTCATCTGGGAATGCAGAAGCAAAAGAATGGGAGGCCCGGAGCCTCCAGTACCAGACATTTCCTACTCCATCTACATGTAGCTCGAAACCACATTCAAACAAAAGTGCCACTTTTAGTTTCACTGAAACTAAGATGTTTTTATTCCCATATAAATATTTTATGTATTTAATTTATGTTAGAAAAATATACATTAGAGTATACTTTTGAAAGTAAATTTATTTTGGGGCACCTGGATGGTTCAGTTGGTTGAGCAGCTGAGTCTTGATTTCAGCTCAGGTCATGATCTCAGGGTTGTGAGATCAAGCCCTTCATTGGGCTCTACCCTCAGTACAGAGTCTGCTTGAGATTCTCTCTCTTCCTCTCCTGTGGCTCCTCCCCCTCGAAAAAATACTAAAATAGTAATTTACAAAAAGGAAGTACCAAAAAAAAAGGAAGTACATTTGTTTTAATATTGTAAAAGTTAATTTAAATAAAATGTTCATAAACTTACTGGAAACAAGAAAAATTATGAAAGTGAGCCCACATAGCCAAACTTTGGGAAATAGGAATTTGGGTGACCAAGATCCTGCTGTGGAGAAGCTGGGAGAACTTTATAGAATGGGATAGTTGCTTCCTTTTTTTTAAGATTTTATTTATTTATTTGACAGAGACACAGTGAGAGAGGGTGCACAAGCAGGGGGAGTGAGAGAGGGAGAGGCAGGCTTCCTGCTGAGCAAGGAGCCCGATGTGGGGCTCGTTCCCAGACCCTGGGATCATGACCTGAGCTGAAGGCAGACACTTAACGACTGAGCCATCCAGGCGCCCCTGGGATAGTTGTTTCCTAATGTACAATGTACAGTTAAAATTGAGAAGTTGATATATTCTTGGATAAAGAAAATTTTTGGTTTAAGTGAGAATGAATGGACTTTACCTGTACACTGCATATATGGTCATATATTTAATTGCTTTTGAGAGTTACTAATATATTCCCTGATGTAAAGGTCTTCCATCTTCTGTGTTTGAAAGCCAAGCCCAGTTTGTAAATAAGAAAGTCTATTCATAAATGATTAGCCAATCTGAGCAAGTGTTTGAGGGTAGATGTGTGACCTTGATAAGAGGGTCCTCAGTGCCAAACTGTGGCAGTTTCCATTGACAGAGCAGGCACAGAATCTGTATATATACAAGAAAAGCAGATACTCTTTTTTGAATAGCCTAGAGAACTTTCAAAGCCTCATCTTATATAAGAAAATAACAATGGGAGATTTGCCTTATAGTGCCTACACAATGCCATGATAAATGAAAATTAGAAAAATGTCAACAAAAATAATTTGCTAAATTTGAAATTCAAAATCTAGAAGTCCTAAAAGATCTGTATGAAGGAGAACCATCAAGCCTGCACAAGGAAACAAAACCAGGATGACATCACAGGAATGTGACGTAGTTACTGGGAAGCAGGCCACCCTTCATAGTTTGCATACTTTGGAAATATGTTCTATCTAAATGCCTAGCTTTCCAGAAAAATGAGTAGTTTGACTTGCTGATTCCAAATTAATTATCTGGTCATCGACATAATTTATAGGAGCGCACTCATGGAATTTGTGTGACCCAAATTACCTGCTCATGTTTGCAGATCTGCCTTTTCACTTGCAAACTTTTCCTGATTTCTAAAACTGTATGAGGGACCCATGTACCAGACTTTGAAGACTAGTCATAAAAAATTAGGTTGAGTCTTTTGCTGGATTGTGGAGATTGGGAATGGGTAAGGAGGAAGAGAAAAAGAGGAGATCATCTTGGGAAGATTAAGGCCATATATATATATATATGTATATATATATATATATGATTTTATTTATTTATTTGACAGACAGAGATCACAAGTAGGCAGAGAGGCAGGCAGAGAGAGAGGAAGGAAAGCAGGCTCCCTCCTGAGCAGAGAGCCCGACATGGGGCTCGATCCCAGAACCCTGGGATCATGACCTGAGCCGAAGGCAGAGGCTTTAGCCCACTGAGCCACCTAGGCACCCCTAATATATTTTTTAAAAGATTTATTTCTGGGATGCCTGGGTGGCATCTCTGCCTACTTGTGATCTGTCAAATAAATAATTTTATAATCTTAAAAAAAAAGATTTATTTCTTAGAGAGAAGGAGGGTGAGTAGTGGGGAGGGGCAGAGGAAGAGAGTCTCAAGCAGATTCCAGGCTGAGCATGGAGCCTGATGCAGGGTTCGATCTCTCAACCAGGAAATCATAACCTATGCCCAAATCAAGAGCCAGATCTTAACCAACTGTGCCACCCAGATCCCCCAAGGTCTAATATTGAAAGAAAGATGAGCACTTGAGAATGAAAAAAAGGTAAAAACAAAGGAAGCAAATACAACTAGTGGCAAGGTCATAGACTGAAAAATAATTGAAATCCCACGTTGTAAAATGCAACCAATTAGAGTCTTTCAATGAATACTTTTCCTAAACTAATACATTCAAAATGATTGTATAGTGTTTATAATTATTCTGAATGATATGACTGTTTGCATCATTACACTATACAAACACTATCAGTTTTTTGAGAATTACAGAAGTCCTTTATCCAACTTTCTATGTCATGCTTAGTTTTTTTGTACTTATTTATTCATCATTCAGTATTTATTAAGCACATTCCATGCTTCAGGAACATCATACCTTCCCATGGCTTGTGTCTAAGAAAAGAGATAAGCTTCTGCAAGTTTGATTATGACAGGGAAGTACTTTTGTGTGTGTGTAAACATAATAAGGCAACCTGATTTAGACAGGAAGTGATGAAGGAAATTCATTCCAAGGAAGAGGTGTTTTAAGCTTAGTTAGGTCCTCCTAAGAGTGTTGCGGGGGGGTGGGGTGGAGGGGGAGGGTAGTTTATGTCTTACTTCTTTGTATATCCTCATGGTATCCAGGGCAAAACCATGCACACACATCTGATTAATATCTGTCATGATTATCAAACATGTCATTAAACAGGGTGTACATGTTTGATGTACAAAGTAATTCAAAGGGATTGGCCTTTATTGGCCTGAGTTCTCTCTCTCTCTCTCTCTCTCTCTTTCACACACACACACATATACACACACACACACACACACACACACGCACGTGCGCGCGCGCACGTAAGAAATGCTGCGGTCCTTTTTGCTAAGTGAGGACTTCGTTCCCTCCTGAAGCTCTTCAGGAGAGCTTAATTATAGAAGCAGCTGTTGCTTTGGTTAAACTCTGTTGATTTCAAGGTCAGAGTCTTGCCCAAGTGACCTCTGGGAGAAGGGTCCAGTGTAAAAATTCACGGCTGGAACTAGATGTCAAGAACCAAAGCAGCTCTAAGGAAATGCTCTTCTCTCCACCTGTTACTCCCTACACAGCTCCCCTACTCCACTGTGAGAGGCAACTCCATTTTCTCCTTCAGGTCACTTTTGGATTTTTACTCATTTTCCTCTTTCCCGTAGCCTTGGCTTAGAAAGGGCTCTTAAAAGGACCACCACCCACTTTTACGGACTCTGTCCTTGTCTCCGCTTCACCTCTCACCATTAAATTTTCCATGTATCCCAGTTCCAGTTACCAACACTGAGAAGCTGATGGGCCCAGCTCTCCTGTGCCAGACCACGTATTAGGGTTCTACCATAGGCAGTCTCTGGGTCATGAACCACCTCTGGCGCAGTCACGTTTGACCTGCTACAAAACATGGTTATCTAGGTCATACGTATTGTGATCAGGGGCCCTTCTTTGAAAAGAGTGTAAGCAGTGTTTACCTAAGCTCGCCACATGTCATCACTGACTATCCACATACACTTAGTAAATTTAGAATTATTTTCCTACCCTCATATATCCTAACCAAACTTCCACAAACACTAAAATAATTTCATTAGGAAGAAAAAGCCAAAAAACAAAAAACCTACTTCTTGTTTTTCCCTTTGGTTTCTCCTCTTTTTTGCGATGTGCTTTGTTCTTCAAACCATTTATTTATTGGACTTTTTCACACATACATAAGATTTAAGTATGCTGATGTTCCAGAAAAGATTAAATCTTAGAGATTCCTTTTTTTTTTTTTTTAAAGATTTTATTTATTTATTTGACAGAGGGAGAGAACACAGGAGGGGCAAAAGGATAAAGAGAAGCAGGCTCCCCCACAAAAGGAGAGAGCCAGACTCTGGGCTCAATCCCAGGACCCTGGGATCATGACCTGAGCTGAAGGCAGACACTTAACCGACTGAGCCACCCAGGCACCCCTATATCTTAGAGATTATGTGTCTCTCCTCTTTCTTATCTTTTCATGATAGAACCCACATAAATTCCCAATTGTTGGTGTTTGCCCTCTCTTTTTCCATCCCTTATCTTATTGCTTCCAAGAATTTTTTTTTAAGATTTTATTTTTATCTGAGAGTGAGAGAGAGAGCACACAAGCAGGGGGGAGGGGAGAAGCTGAGCAAGGAGTCTGATGTAGGACTCAATCCCAGGATCCTGAGATCATGACCTGAGCCTAAAGCAGATGCTTCACCAACTGAGCCACCCAGGTGCCCTGCTTCCAAGAATTTGGGGTAAATTCTGTTTGGAGAATACATGAGACTCAGTCTCTTTGTTTCACATTCTACTTTAAGCCAGGTTCTTTTGACATTTACTCCACAAATGAATTCACCATTCAGTGATTTGCTGAGTTAGATAAGTCCTGAGAAAAAAGAAGCACTTTCTAGATTAAAGGAATCAAGTCTGACATCTTGTGAAATTTCCAAGATCTTTCAACTAATTTAAATGTAATGTAATACAGTGAGTCTCAGTAAAAGACAAGACCATAGCATAAATAGCCCACATTTTTTTAAGAGAATCTTTTTTTTTTAAAGATTTTATTTACTTGTCAGAGAGAGAGAAAGCCTTATAGTGAGCACAAGCAGGAAGAGCAGCAGGCAGAGGGAGAAGCAGGCTCCCAGCTGCACAAGAAACCTGGTTGTGGGACTGTCCCAGGACCCTGGGTTCATGACCTGAGCCAAAGGCAGATGCTTAACTGACTGAGCCACCCAGGCGTCCCCAAATAGCCCACATTTCTAATTTACAGTTTTCTTCATGTGCTCCTCAAAACATCCTTTTGTGGTTGTAGCAGAATCAGATTAAAGCATCTCTTTATTTTGGCCTTCTTTAATTTTATTATAATGTGGTTTTTTGTTTGTTTTGTTTTTTAGAGAGTGAGGGAGCAGGGGGTGGGCTGGGGTTCAGAGGTAGAGAGAGAATCTCAACCAGCTCCACACCCAGCGCATATCCAAACGTGGGGCTTGATCCCACAACCCTGAGATCATGACCTGAGCTGAAATCAAGAGTCAGATGCTTAACTGACTGAGCCACCCAGGCACCCTAGCCTTCTTTAATTTTCTTAAACATTAGTGGACAAGTTTTTTTTAAAATAGAAATAAAGAAATAGAAATAAATAGAGATAGAAATAAACACAGCTTTACTTCTATTTAAAATAGGCACTCTTCTCTGGCCTCTTGCCTTTAGTTTATATTTGTAATTCCTTGTTAATGTGTTTTGGTATGTAGGTTTATTCCCCAGCTCTTCTTACAAGAAACATATAAAAGGGAATCTAAAAGCTAACAACATATTCTTTCTCTTGGAAAGGACAAAAGAAGTGATAATTTAGAAAAAGGTGTAACGTAACATTCACAACCTATCTTTAGAAATCCATGAGAAGTATCTAGGTTTCACTGCTAGCTTTGGTATGTACTCAGTAAATGTTTGTGAAAATGACCGACAATCTTCCTTTTTAAATCTAAAAAGTTTATGGTCATTTCAAACTCTAATAATCTAGATATTAAAAGATTAGCAAGTACTTAAAAATCAAGTTTCCTTTTGGAGGAACATAAAGAGTAACTAATGGCAGTACTGCTTTCCAGAAAAATCTCAAAATTAACTGTGTAGCACTTGTTGAAACTTCATCCTTTGGAAAGACTGACAGAGGTATCCCCCTTGCCTTACATTCAGTAACCGCCTTTTTCACAGTCCACATGCAGGGTCTCCAGTTTCATTTGGGGCTGATAAACATACCTGAACTCCTTTCTCTTTATTTATTCAAGCTTAAATTTGCTTATCTACCCATAGACCAATAGTCTTAGTCTATTGTTTTCTAACATTTTCAAGGGAAAAAACCTCTGGCAGTCACGGTGTTATTAACAGAACACCATGAATTATTGCTATCGTCATTAATTGCTTCAATTGTATGTCATAAGCAAATGAGATATCATCTTGAGAAGTTAAGGTAAATCATTGCCATGTTAATGGTTTAAGACCAGTTCATGAGGACAATGCTTGCAAGGTAGAAGGTTCTTCCATTATTTGTCTTTGAATTGGGAAATGCTTGATAGAATTTGATTTTAGCAGGAGATCCTCTAGCTTCAACTTGGAAAACCTTTGTTCCATTGAGTCTCAGAACCAGTGGTCTTAATTATTAATTTCTTAATAAATTAAAAAATAACATGTCAGTCTAATGTAAAGTCTGATGTAAAATTTTTAGAGTCAGAGAATTTAATAAAGCTTTTCTTAATTAAAAAAAAGTGTTTGTGGGATGCTTGGGTAGTGCAGCTGATTAAGCCTTCGTGTCTTGATTTCAGTACAGGTTGTGATCTCAGGATTATGAGATTGAGCCCCTATCAGGCTCAGCTCAGAAACTCCTTGAGATTCTCTCTCTCCTTCTCCCTCTGCCTCTCCCACTCATGCACTCTCTTTCTCTCTCTAAAAATAAATAAATATATTTTTTAAAAAGTGGTTGTGTCTGCACTTATAGCTCAATAAATTACAAAATGCTTTGTTTCTATTGTTCATCTTTTAATGCCCTCAGCTTCCTGCCATCCTCCTTCCCCATCATACATATATGCACTTTTTCTCTTTATATCTGTGTGTGATCTTCTAACTATGGCTGAATAGACATGAATTAGAGATGGAAAAGTTAAATTTTGCTAAAATCTAAAATTAAGCACTATAGTGTTCAGGCTCATACTTTTCTTTAAAAAGAAATCACGGTCCTTAAACTGGCTGGGATGGTAATGTGAAAGTACAAAAGATGTGGTCATGAGCTACTATTCAGAATTATGTATCTTTTAAAGTCCATGTGATGAATATAAAATGATCTCCTTGGTCTCTGAAATTCCAACAAATAACCTCAAAGTCTTGTAGTACTACAGTACTTTGTATTCAGCACTCAATCCTGATTAACAGTTGGCCAGCAACATTTCATAGTGCCCATTTTCCTCTTTCAATGATATAAGGTGTTTTCTTTAAAAATGTTCTTTTCTTCTTGGTACATGAAGATCATGCCTGCTGATGGTTCAAAAAGAAACACTATTCTGAGAGCTTCAGAAACTGATGTAACTAAACCATCTTGAAAGTGCCAGGATACCACCAGTGAGGCAGTTCATTCATTTCAGGGTGATCTTAATCTTTTCTGACCTTCAGGAAGGGTGAGATGAATAGGAAGAGGCTCAGTTTATATTCCCAAGGCTAAAGAATGGTTTCATTATATGAACTGACTGTATCTGCTGCCCAGTCATAGTGACAAAGAGGACATTTGTTTCTGTGTCTAGAGACTTCTTTTAAAACCTTTTTTCCTGCCCCAAAAAAGAGAACTGTCACCACACAGGATGGTTATCAGAGACATTGTCATAGTTCCAGCTTACTCCACCCATGCCCCAATTGCTACCTCTTGTTGGGTGTGTGTCACTATTTCCAACCCATCTTCTCTTGAGTTTCAAGAGGGGACACTGTGGGCAGCTGTCTCCCAGTTTTGTATCTTTAGAATGACCTTCCTCATCTTGCACTCACACATGACCCAAGGAACATAACACTCAGATTGGGTTTCCTGGCTTCCGAGGTTAGCCAGAGTAAAGTTTGACACCAATAGATGGGGTCAAACTAAAGCACCCTCAGGAAATCAACCATGAAGATACATTGACCCAATGAATGTTAGTAAGTGTGATTATGCCCCCCAAAATTGAAATTGAATTTAAGTAAATCTGTTAAATACTCCTCTGCCTTTGAGTTCCAGGCAAAGGTGTTTATTCTTTATAAAGAACTTTACAAATCTGCTGTACCTTTAATAAGATTTTTTTTTAAAGCAATGATATCTTGACTTCATTTTTAGTTTATTTATTTAGAAGAACATCTTGTTTATTTGAGACAGTAATTCTTATTCTAGGTCCAAGAGTATCTTTATCTGGAATTGAGGTGAACTTGGATTCCTGGCATGGCAATCCATAGATCATTTGCTATTCTCCCATTTCACGGGTCTTTTGATAAAAATATGAGAATTTCCTGGAATCACTTTAGGCCATAGCCTTCGCACTAGTGATCCTTCCAGTCCTGGTTGTTGACTGTGTCAAGAGAAATGTGTGACCTGGTAGTCAGACTGAGTTACTTAGCAAACTCATTAATCTCTAGACCAGCTCAGGCACTAGTCTTCATATCTGCTTTCTGGTGGTTACACAAGGTAGCAGTATTGATTTTAAACAACTCTGTCACTTGATAATTGCTTAGAGCCCTGAAAAATGTCTGCTAGATTAAGAAGGCAAAGGGCAAAGTTTACAGCTCTTTAATATTTTATAGTCCTCTGATTTGTTTTTCTCTTTGCTCCACCAAGGAGTGAATCCTGTTGACTTCGTCTCAAAACTCAGAATCCCCAATGTGAAGAGCCCCATGAGGTTACAGTGGCTTCTCTGGGGTTTGTCTTTTTTGGTCCCTCACATGTTTCTTCAGGAAAGGAAGCAGTGACAAATCTAAACTAAGAGAGTTGACATCAGGGAGCAGTGGTATGGAATCCTAATTCAGTTCCCATATCATGAAGACTTCATGATATCAACTAAAATAAATAAGAATTAGAGGGGGGAAAAAGGACTCCAGAGGATAGGAAATAAATTTTCCCATGACGAGGCAATTTATATTTGTTACTTTATTTAATCCTTATAACTACTCTGCAAGGTTATTATTACACACCTATTTTAGAAAAATGATAGCTTACTGCTGTTAATGGCTCTCCAAGAACTGGGCAGCTCATGTGCTACTTCAAAGCCAGTACCACCTCAGTGCACAACATGGACTCTTTCAAATACATCATTTTGTTCCAAGGAAACAAGAGAGCATGCACTACAACAATGTGAAGTTCACTGGCACATTTCCTAAAATGTTTATTTTGGCAGATCTTTTTCTGTAATGATTTCCATCTAGAATCCTTGTTAGCTTTTTTAGGTCAAAAGAGTAGTATCCATTAAGACATTGTATAGTATTCTGGAAGAAATAATTTCACTCACATTATCTGGCCCATTAGAGTTAAATGTGGCAAAAGTTTGGTGCAAAAGAACCCAGGACTACCCCCTTAAACACACACACACACACACACACACACACACACACACACACACACACACCACAGCTTTCCTGAGCCTGGTTCAGGCCTTCCAATCAGTCATATTTACTTTCTTGAACCTAAGTAAGAATTTCAGCGTTCTCACCTACCAGCTGTTGACAAAACAGTTATATGCCCTATGTGCCAAGCATATGATAAATAACTTCTCATATGTTATCTTTGTTGTTGCTATGTATTGTTATATATCAGGCCATCTCTCTATCCCAATTTTACAAATGGGGCAATGAGCTCAAAATTTTAGAGATATGTGCAAGTTCACCTAGCTAAATTACAGAGCTAGTATTTGAGCTGTGTCTGTCTTGATTCTAAAATTGTTCTCTTCCTTGTGGCATGTTTACATTTGCCCTTCTACTCACAGTCCCTCTGCTTGGATAATATTTCTACCTTAATTGTTAGCTGCGGTTTTCTTAAGACACTGTAAAATGAGAAGCACCCAGGGAAAATGAGAACATCTTAGAGTCACATGGAGCTGGATTTTAATTCTACTGGACCTACCCATCTCTGTTGTATCTTTGTTGTTTAGTTGTTAATCCCATCTAGTGACATTTTCAAATATTGTATTTTTGAAATCTTGAATGTCTCTTTCGTTCAGGTTTTTGTTTTCCATTTCCCTTCTCATTGTGTTTATGTCATTTTTCCTCTGTGGATCTTATTTATAATAGCTGCTTTAATATCTTTGTCTGCTGATTCCATCATCTCTCAGTCCATTTCTGTTGACCCATTTTTTTCCTGAATATGGGTCACATTTTCCTATAACTCATAGGTATAGTAGTTGTATACTGAATGCTAGACATTGTGATTTTATATTTTAGTGTGCTGGATTTTGTTGTATTTCTTTAAAGAATTTTGGGTTCTGTAGTGGCAGGCAGTCATTGGTTGTAGTCATTGCTCTTTGAAAAGATAGGTCTAGATTAGTTTTAGGATTAATTTAGCTTCATATTTAAGAGTGGCTCTTTTGGGGTTCTTTATTGAATGCCCTATGTGTTTAAGAAGGTCTCTTCTAGGTGGCCAGTGGGAACTTGAATGATTTCGGACCCTGATTGCGCTCTTTGGCTTCAAGCTCCATCATAATTATTTTCTTCCTCTGGATGTTATACTTGTTGGGCCTTGTAGGGCTTCACCTGATTTGTGCACAGACTAGGATTCACCAAAGACTCAAGAGTATCCCTACGAAAATTTCTGGAACTCTTCCTCTGGATAGCTAGCTCCCTCCTTTTGGGTACTCTGCTCTGCAAGGTCTGGCTGTTTGGCCTTCCCAAACTCTGATTTCCTTTTCTTCAACTCAGAGAGACTATCTCGGGAGGCTCCTCCTCCCTGCAGCCTAATCTAGAAATTGCCTCTGATCAGAAAGCTTCATTTGCTTCCCATCTCCCAGGAATCACAGTCTTAAACTGCCGATCATTCAGTGACTACAAATAGTTGTTGCCTATATTTTGTCTAGTTTTCTGTTCTTGACCCTAATACTCCCTCATGATCAGAAGTGTATGTAAATTCCTATGGTTAGAAATGTTATTTAACTTCTTAAATCACAGGTGGTATCTTTCTTTTCATTTTTAAAGTGGAGATAAGACCTATCTCTCAAGCACATTATAAATATTAGAATTAATATTACTATATTCTCTTTGTACTGCATATTTGGATTTAATATGTCTGCGTCTTGATTTCCTTCTTTGTGCAATGGAGATTGTAATAAGACTTAAATCATGGAGTAATCATGTGGATGAAATGAACTAATATCTGTAGTTTGCCAAAAGTAATGTCTTGCATGTAGTAAGACTTAACAAGTGTTTGCTAAATAAATAATTTTAGATAATCATGGGAATGTCTGCTAACAGAAAGAAAATAATCCTACCACTAACCAACAGCAAACACATGTGGAGTTCAGAGGACATACAAGAAATTTCTTAACTTTTCCCACTGAGATACTATCCAGTTTGGAGAGACCATCTTTCATGGTTGTCCAGGGCTCCATCTCTCTCTTCTCCTGCCCTTCATTTTCCCTCGGTCTTAACCTCTTTTCCCTTCCCTGCCCAATTACCTTGTTCACTCCTGGCTGCATGATGAAATGTTAGGATGACCATACTTGCCTGCATCTTTGAAGAGCTTCAGCATACCTTTTACTGCTGGTCTTAGAAAAGCTTAGGTTTTTAAAATTTTGTCAGAGTGGATCATATATAGCAGAAATCTTTCTCTTGTTATCTAGACCACTTCTTATAACTTTGATGTGTTTGATATGTTAACCAACAGAGGTTGCTTTACAGTATTTGACCAAAGAATCCTGCTGAGGGTTGGAGGGTAAAGAAAAGGAGGAGGTAATAAATACCAAATCCACAAAGCTTTTTGAGAAAATATGTATGTAGCATATGTAGTATATATTAAGTAAGTGGTGGCTATTACTTGGATATTGTCATGTGAGTGGATACATAAATGGCATTGTTACCTAACCAAGTATTAATATTAAGACTAGAATAAGAAGTCAATTGTAAAATATGATCAGTGGGATTTAGGTGGACTATATTGCCCTTGAACTTGATCATTTTGGTATAATCCAGACTCATCTGTTATCAATTCCAGGATTCAATACTTCCACTGCTCTCTTACTAATATCTTAAGATTCCCTTGTTTCATTATCATTCAGAACACCCCCTGACAAAGTCCCAATCCTGGATGGACTGTGGACCCTCTCTGCTTCTATTAAAAGCAAGGTAAATTGATGTTTTTATTAACTAGGGTCACCAAGCAACCTAACCATGTATATCAGTTAACTAATACACACTATACATTAAATATGAAATATAATTATGTATTATTTTGTTGCCTACTTTTTTGTCCATTCTTCCTGCTAAAGACCAAGCCTGCCATGAGTTCCATCTCTTTCTCCTCTCTCTACTGGCTTCTTCCAGTCAACAGGTTGTCTTCCTTACCTTAAAAACAAACCAAAATAAAAAAAATAAAGATTGAATATCCCATTCTTGCTTTCAATTTATTTCTCTCCTCCATGGAGTGATCAAATTTTTGTTGGCATCACCTACATTGTTTTTTCCATTTCATCTTAAAAGCATTGAAATCTGTCTCCCACTCAGACTACTCTGTTGAAAATTCTATTATTTACAAAAATCACTAATGACTTCCATGTCATTAGTTCCTATGTATGTTTTCAAGTAGTTTCTTCACTTATCCACTCAATAGCATTGGACACTGTTAACCTATCCTTCTTTCTTGAAAACTGGTTTCCCTTCTACTGATCTAGACACTCTGCTTCCATTTGTTGTAGCCTCTTCTCATTCCTTAAATATTGGTGTTCCTCAGGGGTTGATCTTAGGTTACTTGCTTTTTTCACTCTGTATATGGAAGTTCTGCAGCCAGGTGGTCTATAAATGGAAAGAAAAGATGTTCCCAACTGATCTTATTCTGATCCACTTTTATGTTATGTTATGCTATATACTTGGTTTATACATTACTGTTTTTCCCTTCTCACCCTACCTAATCCAACTAAGCTCCATTCAAGGGATCTTTATCACTGGCTCAGAGAATAGGGCTAAACAGTGATAGGAAGATAATAGGCAATTAATAAAAATGTGTTGAATGAATTAATGTCATGAGGGCCAGTACATGTTGTGTAAGTGCTTTTAGAACATGTACCCACTTGCTCCTTCTTTCTTTGGATTAATTAACATTTACTGAAAAAAATTGATGGAAGATAGGCTTCATCTTATTTCCGTCTGTGGTTGATTAACATGGGACTGTGCTTGGAGAGCTATGTTGAACGTACTGGTCCAGGGGTCAGTGGAAAAAGGTATTGCAATCTATTAATACTGTTGTGCCTCATACAAATAACATAATAATATCATTTATTGAGCATGGACCATGTGCCAAACACTGATAAGCACATTATTTTAGAGGTCACAACAGCTGCATGAGATATTGTTATTACCCTTGTCTTTGCATTGATATAACTGAAATAGAAAAATGTTAATAGCTTGCCCAAGACCACACAGCAAACAAATGGCAAAGTTGAGATTTAACTGTAGTCTGTCATACTGATGGGTTTAAGCATCACCCTATACTCATAACCTGGAGTGGTGGCCTTTTATTTCTGTGTATTTTTGCCATTCTTTGCCTAAATTAAACTCTGAAGAGGGGATAGAAGAACAGTTTAGGTGATGTTAGTATGGAGAAAGAAGGTTCCTTTGCCCTAGGAGGCCTCAGCTATCAAATCTCAAAAATGAATTATTTCATTAAAAAATACATGCACACACAAACACACACACACACACACACACACACACACACACACTATTTTTTCCTTTTTGAAATAGTCACAAAAATTGCCAATATAGGAGAGAGAATCTTGGTTTTAAAACCAGTTCAGGATAAGCTGCCAGTCTATGCCCCAATATTCTCACACACTTTAATGTGTATTTCCTATAAAGAGGAACATTTCTCCTGCATAACCACAATGTCATCATCAAAACTAAGAAATTGGGGCACCTGGGTTGCTCAGTGTGTTAAGGCTCTGCCTTTGGCTCAGGTCATGATCTCAGGGTCCTGGGATCGAGCCCCGCATCAGGCTCTCTGCTCAGCAGGGAGCCTGCTTCTCCTTGTCTCTCTGCCTGCCTCTCTGCCTACTTGTGATCTGTCTGTCAAATAAATAAATAAAAATCTATATTTAAAAAAAAACCAAAAAACTAAGAAATTAACGTCCTGGGGTACCTGGGTGGCTCAGTCGGCTAAGCGTCTGACTCTTGTTAGGCATCCAACTCTTGATTTTTGGCTCAGGTCATGATCCTGGGTCGTGAGATTGAGCCCCAAGTCAGGGTCCGTGCTGAGTGAGGAGTCTGCTTAAGATTCTTTCTCTCCCTCTCTGTCTTCCCCTCCCCCACATTCGCACTCTCTCTCTAAAAAAAAATTATTAAAAAGGGAAATTAACATCATTACATTTGAACCATGTAATACTCAGCCTTCATGTTTAGATTTGTCCAGTCGAACCAATAATATCCTTAATAGTAAATGGAAACTGTTAAAAATTATACTGTGTGTTCAGGTGACATATTCTTTAGTCTCACGGAGCCTCCAGCAACCCACCAATTACAGTTCAGGTTTCCTACCCCAACACGGGTTCCTGTGGTGGTTTCCATTTACAAGTCTCTGCTTTGTAAAACTGTTAGTCCCAGGATTCCCTGCCTCTCTCTCCAATTTAGGGGACATTGGTTTTCCCTATGTCTTCCTCTGTCTTGTGGATCCAAAAAGAGTGATTGGTTTTTCAGTCTGTTCAGCTTTTTACTTAATAAGCCTGAGTAATGACTTCTGACCTCCTTGTATGCAGAACTGGAAACCAGAAGTCCCTTTGGTCTCCTTTAATCTGGAACTGTTCCTGTCTTTCTTTGACTTTCACAACCGGAAACTTACAGGGCAATTATTCTGTAGAATGTTCCTTAATTTTGGTTTAAGTGATGTTTCCTCATGGTTAAATTCAAGTTCTTTACATTGATGGAAATAGCCCAGAAGGCATGTTGTGTTATTTTGAGTTGCATCTTACAAGGTGGTGCATGATTTGATGAGGTTGATGAGGTTCACTTTGATCCTTTGAATAAGGATGGCATCTCGGCATTTTGATGTGACTGCCAGGCTTTTCCACTATTTAAATCATTAAAACTAGTAAGTATTTAGGTGGCTATGTGAGGTAATGGATATATTACTTAGCTTGACTATAATAATCATTTCACAATGTACATGTATACCAAAACATCATGTTGTATACCTTAAATATATAGAACATAAATAAATAATAAAATAAATAAAAAATAAATGATATAAATAAATATATTATAATTTTTATATTATTATAACATAAATTTAATTACATTATGATTAATCATATAATCATAAAATAATTATAAATGATTAAAATAATTATACATCATAAACTATAATTAATAAAATATAAATAAATATATTATAAATAATTATATAAATATGTTATAGATAATTATATTTATTTATAATATTATATAAATAATACAGATAAATATAAATAATAAAATATCTAAAAAATAAATAAATATTTATTTTTAAATATTTGAGTAATTTCTAGGGCAGTACTTTGAAACTTTGTCCACAAGAACTTTGCCTTCCTCACCCCACTTTGGCTGTGACTCTCCACAGAAACTGTATCCCCACAAATACTCTGCTCGCTCTTCTCAGGCTCCAACACCACATGCCAGGTTCACTCTCCATATGGACATTTGCCTCATCCTCTTTGAACCCTGGCATCCCGTTCCAGACTACCATACATCCTGCCCCTTTTAGCACAGTGCTTCCTTTTTTTCTCTCTTTGTTGGCTTTAGAACTGAATTTTTCAGGAAGGGAACAGGAAGCAGAGATTATATGTGATTTAAGATCACTTCTAACTACAGCATTCAGGACAGATAAATTAATATGGTTAAGTATTTGCAAGTGTGTGCTCAGAAAATGGGGGTAGAGGTGTGTTGAGACCACTGGGACAAAAGACCCTGCCTGAAGTAATTACTGAGGCTAGGGAAAGTGAGGCACTGAGTAGCCTGGAAAGGGCTAGATGTGTCAGATGGGGAGTCAGGCCAGAAGCACAGGATCTAAGAGGAGGCAGAGAAGTCAGGCTATGCATACCAGTAACCCTCGAAAAGGGAGAGGTGATGACAGTGAATAGCCAGAAAGCAACAAATGTCCACTAAAGCAGTCAAGGCAGGAAAAGGAAAATACTTAACAATACTAACCATCAAGTATCTTAATATGAGTTAGAGTGATTAGTAATCTTATGCATTATCAGAACAAGTCATTTTGTCAAAATAATAATGTGTTGCTCACCACATGTCATTAGACCACTAGATGCCATGAACGTATTGATTTCCCTTGCCAACAGTGCAAAATTGATCCCAGGCTCTAAGTAATTGATGTTATGCTGCCATCCTTTGGCCAAATTTAAAGTGTTTTCCTTACTAATGAACTCTTGGTATGTTTTTAACATACAGAAGTGATCAGAATTTTAATTACAGCATTATACTTTTTAGATTGACAATGTTAAATTTGTGGGGGGGAAAGGTGTAAACTTGTGCAATTATTTTATTTTATTTTTTCTATTATTATGTTAGTACTACATCATTAGTTTTTGTAGTTTTCCATGATTCATTGCTTGTGTATAATTTTAAAAGTCACTTACAAGTCCATTCTAGTCAGATAGATTGCCACGGTTAGTTTATTCCATTTTCTTCAAAGATTGTCTTTTTTTTTAAAGATTTTATTTATTTATTTGTCAGAAAGAGAGGGAGCACATGCAGGGCAACAGCAGGCAGAGGGAATAGCAGACTCCCCACTGAGCAGGGAGCCCAATATGGAACTTGAACCCAGGACTCTGAGATCATGACCTGAGCTGAAGGCAGATGCTTAACCACTGAGCCACTCAGGTGCCCCCAAAGACTTTGTCTTAATCAGTGATGCTTAAGACTTAGCACTTTTTTTCCACTGTCATGATATTTCCCCATTGTTTTTCTCTAAAATAGTGCAAGTTTGCAGTGTATTATCTTAATACCATCCACAAACAAAAGGGACCCATGCACCAAGCTTTACTGTCTCATGGGCTCTGAATGTTATTCATGACCCTCCACATGCACAGACGTGTGTACAGGCACACACTTAATTCCATGTACACACAAACATGCACACACATAACTTTTTTTTAAGAATACCTAGTGCCCATGTCACTTAGAGTCTGGAGACCAGGGAAAGCATTCTCAGAAAGGAATGGGCCAACTATCCCCAGGGTGGGCACGGGGCTGGGAATAGTTCATGTTTCCACCACCCAAAGTGCAAAGATTTCATAGAATAGGGACCAGCAAGTAGAGTCCTTATAAGGATAGTCCCTTGGTAGTGAGATGACATTGCCTTAGACTATGAAGTCTGCTCCATCCATGCTAGCAAAATGTAAAAGCAAGCTCCAAAGGAATCGAAGAGAGTAACTCAATGATGTCCTAAAACAAAATCCAACCATACGAAGCACTTCACAGATCTAGTAATGTCAAAATTACAATGTTCTGACTCCAATCAAAAGCTATCAGACATACAAGGAAGCAGGACAATAGGACCCCAAAGCAGTAGAAAATATACTCAAGAAACAAGGACTAGAAATGACACAAAAAACAGAAGTAGCAGACAAGGAGGCTGGAATACCTCTTATAAACATATCTCATAAGCTCAACAAGATAGGAGAAAAGATGAATGTGATGAGGAAAAAAAAGAAAGATATCAGAAAGGAGTAAAGTGGACTTCTAGAGATGAGAAACATACTACCTAAAGCGATAAATATACTAGATGGATTAACATTCAGGTAAGATACTACAGAAAACAGTATCAGTGAGCTCGAAGACATCACCATAGAAACTATAAAAAATAAAAGAGATAAAGACTAACTGAACATCAATTGCCTGTATGATCATACTAAATGGGTCTGGCATTTCTGTAGTTAGAGTCCCAGAAGGAGATAAAAAATGTTGAAAAAACAAGGTCTGAAACTTTTCCGAATTTAATTAAAATGATAAAACCACAGATTCAAGAAGCTTAAGAAACTCCTAATAGAAGGTACAAGAAGAAAATCACACCAAGGCACATTATCATCAAATAACTAAAATATAATGACAGAAAGAATACCTTAAAGTCATCCAGGGAAAAAGAAGACTGATGATGCACAGAAAAATAAAATGAAGATGACAGCAGTCTTCTCTTTGGAAATCATGAAAGCCAAAAGACAGTGGAACAGTATCTTTACAGTACTGAAAGAAAAACTATCTCCACCTGGAATTCTGACTCAGCAACAATATAATCCCAAACTGAGGACAAAATAATTTTTCAGACAAACAGAAAGCCAAGAGAATTCATTGCTAGGAGACCTGTGACACAAGAATATTTAAAGGAAGTTAGTCAAGAAGAAGAAGTTATTTAAGAAGAATGATACCAAATAGAAATTTAGATCTACCAAAAGGATTGAACAAGACCAGAAAGGGTAACTATGTGGTTAAATACATGATAATGAGTCAATATAAATGAAATACTTTCTCATCTTAAAAATCTCTTTGAAATGTAATGGACTATTTAAAATAAATATAGTATAAATATTTGTGGGATTTAAAACATATGAAAGTGTATGTCAACAAAAGATGAGAGGAAGAAAAAAGAAATATATTGTTGTAATATCCTCCATACTGAACTTTAAGCCATGTGTAATATTATTTGAAAGTAAATTGTAATATGCTAAATAAGGATATATATATATAGTTTAAGCCCTAGAGAAACTACCATAAGAATAAAATGGCATAGGTAGAGGCACCTGAGTGGCTCAGTCAGTTGGCATCTGTCTTCAGCTCAGGTCTGCCTCTCACTCTCCCTCTGTCCCTCCCCGCCCTCCTGCTTGTGCTCTTTCTCTCTCTAATAAATAAATAAAATCTTTGGGGAAAAAATGTGGTATAGCTGATAAACCAGTAGTGGAGATAAAATGGAATCATTTTTTGTAATCAATCCCAAAAAAAGGGGAAAACATGAACAATTAAAAAATAAATAGTAACATGGTAGAAGTAAATCCTGCTGTAGTACATTAATTATATTTACTTATGTGCATAATCACATTAAATGTAAATGTGACCCCAAACAGAACAAGAAAGGCATTTTTTTAAATTTTTATTTTTTATAAACATATTTTTATCCCCAGGGGTACATGTCTGTGAATCGCCAGGTTTACACACTTCACAGCACTAACCATAGCACATACCCTCCCCAATGTCCATTACCCCACCCCCCTTTCCCGACCCCCTCCCCCCAGCAACCCTCAGTTTGTTTTGTGAGATTAAGAGTCACTTATGGTT
>PISX010003892.1:0-44082 GCA_004024625.1 Mellivora capensis
TTTTTTTTAAAGATTTTATTTATTTATTTGTGAGAGAGCGAGAGCGAGCACAGGCAGACAGAGTGGCAGGCAGAGGCAGAGAGAGAAGCAGGCTCCCTGCCGAGCAAGGAGCCAGATGTGGGACTCGATCCCAGGACGCTGGGATCATGACCTGAGCCGAAGGCAGCCGCTTAACCAACTGAGCCACCCAGGCGTCCCAGTCGATTATCTTTTAGAACACAGAAAGCCCTTACTGTACATAATAAAGACAAAGAACAGATTGTTGGGGGTGGAAGTTGAGCATAAAACATACTGCCTGGGATCTCTTTGTCTTCTTCCCTTGCCTCTCTCCAAGTTGGTGGGCAGAACTGTTGATCCAGATAAGTGCTGACACTGAGGTGTTCACGTCTTAACAATTTTAGTTGATATTTTTGGACAAAAGAGGGACTTCTAATCTAGCTAATCAGTGGATCTGTTGAACAAAAGATTTTGAGACTGTCTTTTGGTATCAGTGTTTACTCTGGGAGGTAGAATTATGGTCTTGTAAAGATGAACACGTCCTAATTTCTGCAACCTGGGAATATGTTCCCCTCCCTGTAGAGGGAAATTAAGGTTGGAGGTAGAATTAAGGTTGCTAATCTCCGGACCTTAAAATAGAGAGATTTCCAGATTAGTCAGATGAGCCCAATGTAATCACAAGGAGCCTTACAAATGGAAATGGGATGCTCTAGAATAGGTTAGAGCCATGGGCTGTGAAAACGAATGGACTCACTTCTGCTGGCTTTGGAGACAAAGGGAGAGGATCTGGAGCCAAAGAAGGTGAATGGCGTCCAGAAGCTGGAAAAGGCAAGGAAACAAATTCTCTCCTATAATCTTTAGGAAGGAAATCTTCCCTGTCAACATCTTGATTTTAGCTGGTGAGACTCATGTTGGATTTCTACAGAACTGTAAAACAATGAAATTTGCATAGTTACGGGACACCTGGGTGGCTCAGTTAGTTAAGCATTTACCTTGGGCTCCGGCCATGATCCCAGAGTCCTGGGATCAAGTCCTGCAACGGGCTCAGGAGGGAGCCTGCATCTCCTTCTGTTTGCCACTATCCCAGCTTATCCTCCCTCTCTCTCTGTGACAAATAAATAAATAAAATCTTAAAAAAAATAAACTTGCATTGTTTCAAGCCACTAAGTTTGTGGTAATTTGTTACTACAACCCTAGAGAACCAATACAACTACCTTGCAATTCCAAATGACATTCCGAATCTCACCACACTAAGAAGTCCACTGGAGGAAGAAAAACAGACCCGTGATTATTTAGTAGGCTGTACCCATGCGCCATTTACCCATGGCAACAAAAACTATTTGCAATATTCCATTCTTCCATTTCAAAACAGAGACACTGATCACCCTATGGCAAGATACACTTGCCTCTCCCACTTCCACAACAAAAGCTCTCCTCATTGGCCCCTAAACTGGTGATTTCATTTTCCTTTTTGTCCAGAGCACACATGATAGAAGATTTTCCTATGCATGACCCATCTTGCTGGGAGTACTCAGGGTCAGGCTCAAATACTTGTTAAGTGTGCTGTGACTCCAGTTGTATTCTTCTACTTCTAAATTCAGGATAGGGAATATAGTGAGAGGTGAATTTTATAGAACTAGCCATACAAACGTAAAGAGCAAATCATGCACAACAATTACCTACAACCTGCATTCTAATCAGAAAGTAAATGACATGGGCGCCTGGGTGGCTCAGTGGGTTAAGCCTCTGCCTTCACTTCAGGTCATGATCTCAGGGTCCTGGGATTGAGTTCCGCATCGGGCTCTCTGGTTGGCGGGGAGCCTGCTTCCTCCTCTCTCTCTCTCTGCCTGCGTCTCTGCCTACTTGTGATCTCTCTCTCTCAAATAAATAAATAAAATCTTAAAAAAAAAAAGTAAATGACAGTTCAGGCCAGTGGAGCCAGTGATTTATTTTCTTATCCTTTTAGGTTTTGGGGGTATAGGTTAGATACACTGAACTCACGAATATGTAACAGTGAGAACTGAAAATTATCTTTGTGGAAGGGATAAGGAGTTCGTCCACCAAATTATTCTTCAGTTCCTTTCCTATGAAAGTGTAAATTCTTACACTTTAGTGCAAGGCACTGGGGGCAAGGATAGGAATGCTTTTGGATCATGTCACATCTTTGGGAAATGAAATACTCTGAGACATGAATTAGGAATAGATCTATCTACTCTTCATTCCTACTGCATGGTGTATATAATTATTCTCTTTCGTGTTTTTTGTTCATTGATAGCTAATGTTTATTGTGTATTTACATGAATTAATACACTTAATGCTCCCATGTTACAGATGAGAAAATGAAGCAAGAAGGGATGCTCTGGACCAAGAAGTTAGTACTTGGTGAAATCCAGATTAAAATCCAGGCCCCTGGGACTTCCTTAGCCCTTGTCTTTAACCATGGAAATTTATCCTATCTCGAAGAATGCCTTCTACTTAAGAAGAGAAAAGCTTAAGACACAGTGATCCTGGACAACGTATCTTCACATGGGCAGATCCCCTCAACCCGGAATGTTCTTCACTTTCTTCTCCAGCTGTGCAAACCCTACTTAACCCTCAGAGCCCAGCTCATTCCACTTCTTTCACAAGACCTTTTCCCTTACCTCTGCAAGCAGACCTGTGGGAATCAAGTACTCATGGTGGGATCCTTGGCATCACCCTACACCAGCCTTGCCCACCGTAGGCAGCTGCTGGGTACTGGAAATCCACCTGGTCCTTGGTTCAAAGAGTGAGTTTGAATCTCCGCTTTCCCACTGACTGGCAGTGTGATCTGAGATTTTGTGGCCTCATCTGTCAGGAAAAAGACAAAAAGAAAAGAAAAATAATATTCATCTCACAGATCTGTCATGGAAAGAAAATGAGCTATTGTTTATAAAAGTACTTTGTAAATTAAAGCACCATTCAAATATGAGGGATAATAGGATTAAGTCAAGTCAATTTTGTGCTGCGTTTCTCGAACCAGTCCTGAATTTGTTGAACTGCATCCAATTTCGTACATGAGCACATTATCGTGGACGCATTATAGCGCTATTGAGGAAAGGCTGCAAGATCAGAATTGTTTACCCTGGTGAAGAGAAGGCTGAAGTGAGTTTTCAAAACAAACTCCAAGTGTTTTTCTATTCAATAGACAATTGTGAGCAACTCCACAGAGTCTCTGGCCTCAAATTAGAGCAAAAAGGGATTTGGTCCAGACATAAGGAAATGCTTCATGAACATAAAGACTGTGAAACCTACTATTAAGGGAAATTGTGGAGACAAATAACAGCCACAAATAAGTTACATTGTGCTGCCAAATTGACCAAGGAGAAAAAGAAACATGTTTATTTTTCAAAATGTGGATGTTCTGAAGCAATTAAATATCCTCCCTCATTAAACTGACATATTTTTGGTCTTGATGGCACTATAAAATTAGATTCTTTAAAGGAGATTTAAAATATAAGAGATGGCATCTTTTCTGGGGAACCAAACAAAATGAAGAAACTGTTAAAAATAGAACTATTCAAGATGACATCTTTGCGGACTACTCTCACAACTCATGTAAAGAGAAACCATCTCGGTGACATTAAAGTCATCCCGTAGGTCCCCGTTCTCTCTCCCCCTCAATTACCTCCCCACCCCTGTGACAATCGCTGTCTCTATTTGAGCATCCACCGCTGTTATGCTTAAGTTGGGGACCACAGCGTCCTACTTGTCATAGCAAGCGGAAGCCAGAGAGGCCCTAAGTAACTATTTGGATGTTGGACGCAACAGGTGAAAACCCTAATGTCATCCTAGGCATAGTTTCAGTTGAGCTCTACTTTGTATAAATCTTTCAAAAGGTGGGGACCTTCCTGAGGCAACTGAATCCTGACAGTTCACGTAACCTGAGTCCAGTTAAAGGTCACTGACCGTGCTCCATGCTCTACAATAAGCTTATCGGGGCCATCTCTTGAAATAATAGTCACTTCCAGGTCTCCTTCATCTTCTTCACTCTTTGCTTTCCTCCCTCCACCCCCACCAAAGCCCACCCTCCCCTCTCAGGCATGTATCCTTCAGCAAGGTTCTCTCTTTTCTCGGACTTTTCCTGTTGCCATCACAAAGCCCTCAGTGTTCTTTATGGAGCCTCTTCCTCTAATTTTGAATTAAAGGACATTCATGCCTCAGGGGGAGAAAAAATCTCCTAATTTAAATGTCTTCCCTCAAAAAAGGAGAAGATATAGTTCTAAGATAAATACTAAATTAATATATATTGAGGAAAATTTCTAGACTGAGCCATGTCCTTATTTCCTAATTTCCTCAGGGATTCTGGGAGTGAAAAGTGTTTTTGCTAACATGTGGCATCTGTCACGCAAGGCGGCGTTCCTTTGCATCTTCTGGGTAACTGACGCAGGGCTCAATTTTCCTAAAATATAGAAGTAGATTAAACGACAAATGCTCCTGTTGCCTCTGCCAAAGGATTAACAAAATGGACACGTGTCATCCCTGTTCCAGGTTTTCTGACGTTTCAGATACTTCTTAATTGTGAGCAATTGCATCCCATGTTCCAAGATCAACAGTTACGTGGAAATAAAAATGATCAGCCTTCTATTGCAGCCTATGTGAGTAGCCGATTGTCAGAAACAAACTTACCTGTGGAATATTGCCAGACTCTTTAAGGAAACATTTTATAGGTATTGATCATGGCTGGGAGTACCTCGTGTGACTGTTCACGGTTTATTCCAGAAGGTTTATTTGCCGTTGTACTAAGCAGTTTCTTTGCAGGGTGTCGACAGTGCTAAGGTCCCACTCTGGACTTGAGGTGAGCGAGACCCAGCCCCTAAGCTCTGCGGTCAGGAACTGTCCTGAGAATAGGGAAGCTGGGTTCGAAGGAGAAGAGGGGGAGGGGTGGCTGGGTCTGCTTTTCCCTCTCTCTCTGCGATCTCTCCTGCTCTCTTAAATAAATAAATAAATAAATAAATAAATAAGTTCTTTAAAAGAAGAAGAAGGAGGGGAGAATCATTCTCGGGGGACGGCTGGTAAACTTTCACCAAATGAGGTTATTAACTGGTTGAATTTGAGGTCTGAGGAATAAATCCTCTGGGTGATGTGAGGGACACTGGCATATTTTTGCTTGACTAGAACCTTTTGCACAACTTTCCTGAGTTTGGAGAGTTTCCCACTTTTTGAGCCCTGCTACCTCATGAGTAAAGGCGGTAGCTTGTTTTTCTAGCATCTCTCGTAGGGAGGGCCTGAGCATGTTACCCAGGCTCTACTCACCTGATACGCTGTGCAACGACTTCAATTCAGAGCAAGGAGCATGAGGAGTTTTGTCAAATCCGTTTTCTGGTGGGGGTGACAGCGGAGACATTTGATTTGGGGACAGGAGTGGCAATGTTCCTGGTGTTACCGGAGCACAGCTAACTGAAGAGGAAGTTTGGTTGCTCATGGCCAATTAAAAGAGTTTCCTTCCTGACTCGTGACTTGGTTTGGGTTTCCTTTGGGTTTGGACTTTGCAGTCAGAACACAAACAGAAACTGTTTGTATGTTTATTATTCCCCTCAGGCTCTTCCTAGAGGTAAGGGTTCTAACTTGGGATAGGGGTTTTGGTTAACTTTTTAATCAGCTGTGTCTTGGTAATGGTTTTTGTGGGCAAAAAGCTCTATTTGTATCTCAGTCATCATTGGACAGTGAATCAATTTAGGACTTTAAGTGAAGTTTATTATCTTCAGAGTTTAAGGCAGTAGTGTCTGAATAACCTTTTTTTAAAAGATCTTGCATAATTAAAGGGCTTCACTGGATTGTGTTCTTCACAAAGCCCCACTGCTGGCTGTTAATTCCTGTGTCAAGTTTCCTCTCATCCCTCAGGTTTGCACTTAAAAAGGGCTGTGTCAGCCATTGCCCCCCATACCTCTTGCCAACTAGCATGAGCCGGACAGAATTTAAAGACAACTCAGAACACACACCCTGGGTAGGAAGACCTAAGAACTCTCATTATCTTCTGTCTTGTTTAATTTATTTATGTTTCATCATAATCTATGACTGCTCTTCCCTTTGAACCTTCCATAGATTCCAGTCATGGGGCCAGGCTCATAACTTGACCCAAATTATTGAACATAAGGAGCATAATAGGCATTCAATAAACATTGGTTAAATTGAATTAAATGGGATTGAAATATACCCCCACTGAGACATAAGCCTCTAGGGAGTGTTTGATTGCAAAAGCCAGAAACCTACATGATTAGCTAAAGCCAAAAAGGGAAATTTATTGCAAGCATGCACTGATTTCTTCATGAGGGAATGAATGACAAGTGGAAACTTACCAGGAGTGAGGGAGGAGACTCTTAAGAGTGGTAAGTTTTCTCATTTCTGAAAATATTCTCTATTCTTCTCTTTCTCTCCCATTCTCTTTCCAGACTGACTTTTTCGACTTCTCAGTGTAATGACAGAAAACAGCATTCCCAACCTCATGTGAATTCCTCTTTCAAGTTCTCATTATATGTCAACTATAGCCATTCTGTTTCCATCACATGTAACACCTGGGCACTGGCTTTCTTTCAAGCATTGGATGGACATCACTGTCAAGTAGAATTCTTTCTCATTGACCTTGGATGTTGTCTCACATTCTTTTCAATATAGAGCTCTAGATAGTCATGGTAACAACTGGTAATTGTTGTTTGAGAATGACCATCTCTGTTCTAATTCCTCTTTCACTGGATAGTCCTCCAAATATGTTAAGGTAAGTTATAGGGTTTTCCATGATTATATTGCTCTAAGACTCAGTATCTCTAATTTTTTGAGTTATGTGACATGATTTTGAGTCTGCCTTATTCTCCTGGTAGCCATGGAGTTGCACCAGAAGCTCACTTAGTTTAGAGAAATTCAATGGTATCTGTGTTGCACCTAACAACAACAACAACAACAAAAGTGTTGGGGGAAATTCTTTCATCCTTCCCTCCCTAATTTATAGTTGCCATTCTCCAATGATTCAGAGTGAACCAGGGAAAAGGAACTCATAGACAACATACACAGGGAAACAGAAGGAGTTAATTTTTGGCTCTTGTCCTTTACATGACCTAGGGGCCGGCAATATAAAATCAAATTAAGGAATTTCCAAAGATAAAGTTGACCATACATGATCCATAGTGACTTTGGAACTTGTACCCCACTCTCTTCTCTTCTGAAGGTGGTCCTACTTGCCTTTCTTTCACGTACAGAATAGTCTTTGGAATTCAAAGCAGGACTCCCAATGTCGTCTTGGCAGAGAAGACAATGTGGTTCTCATCAGCTCTAGATGCCATCATTCTACCTATGACCACCTCAGCAGTACACGGCTCACTGAAACCCCCAAATCCTGCCATTCTTCACACTTAAAATAAAACCCCCAAATAATGTGCCTACTCATAATGTGAATTCAAATATACTAGGTTTAGCCAGCCTCTGTACTCCTTAACTTTGCATTAACTTACCCCGCTAAGTAAAAACCATACTCCAAGGGTGTGAGTTTCCTATAATTTACAAGATAACCCAAGGAAAAGCACATTGGAGGGGGCACAGTCCCAGGAAGATATTCAGTGAATGTTAATCTCCTCCACCCTTAGTAGCTGCTTTATTGTGTGTGGATGCAGGTCTTTACTTGAATCACTCTTATTTTTTTTTTTTTTCTTACTGTTTCTTGTCCATAGTTCAAGCCTGTTGCGGTCTTTCTGGTCCAGGTCCCATCATCTAATCTTTCTGCTATTCCTCCCTGGTTTGCATGCTTCTGACTTGCCAACTGGCTTTTCGACAGCATTTTTTTTTTTTAAACCTTTTCTCATGCTCGAACTGAGTGGGAGATGGAAAGGTAAGACACACGTGGAACAGAATCGAATACTGGTAGATATAAATGCCTCTCACACTGCTTTACAGAGTGCCACTTGGTTAAAGACATTACAGCATGCTATTTAATGATTTTTTAAAAAATCACATGTGTTGAAATAGCTTTCTAGGTTCATCTGGAGCCTAGAAACGCCTATCCAGGAGGCTGAACTCCTGCCCAGGCTGCCAGGTGAAGAGAGGGAAACTTAGATAACTTTCCTGTCCCTGTAAATGCTCAGTTTAACCAGAAACAAAGTATAGTCAGCCAGTCCCCATGCATCCAGCCAACCCTGGGCCTTCTCACCCCAAATAAGGTTGACTGTGTAGCACCAGCCAAATGGATCTTTCTTCTTTTTCTCTTCCTTGTTCTTGATCCTATAAAAGCTTCTGCCCTATTTTGCAATTCTTAGAAAGGAGATGGTCTGCTTCTTGGGATGTAAATAAAGTTCATCTGTATCACCTAAATTGTCTTCTTTAATCTTTTTTTTTTTTTTTTTTTAACACGTAGTAAGTTGAAACAACAGAACACAACCCCCCTAGCTGGTCTTCCTTAGCTAACACGCTCAAGTAACAGAAGAGAAATAAAGGAACAAGAGTTACCATTTTGTTGCCATTCAATCACTTTCAAGCTTGAGGTACGGGCGGAGTTTCAGAATCTGCTTCGCCATGCCTCCACCTCTGGCTCTGCTTCCAGCTGCTTCCGCTATAGTCACACCTGTACTAAGCCTACAAATACAATAAAGCAGGAAGGTACCAAAAAACCCAAATCACATAAAGCTGTATCAGAAGGGCCTCCAAGTGATTAAGGATGACAATACCATACAGAAAATGGAAGCCCTTCAAGAAATTTGAGGTAAAACAAAGAAAGAGAGAATTTATCAAGGCTTTTGATACAATGTGATACCAAAAAACAATGACCCAGTGCGGGGTAAATAAGAGAAAGAGAAAAAAAACCCCTGATGTTTCCAAAAGGCGAGAGAGCTGTAGAGAGGACAGTCAGGTGAGCTCAGGCTTAAAGTGACTCAATTTATACGCATAGTATAAAAATAGAAAAGAGAATTGGAAGATTAAGCCCCAATATGCCATTCTCTCCTTGCAATTTCCAAAGGTGAAGGTAAGGATTCGACAAGACCACAGAGGTTAATCAAGAAACACACATGCAAACACACACACATATATGCATATACATAATGTTTTACATATGTATTTATTATATTTACACACACATACACACACATTACACATAATGCTGCCTACAATTTTTTGGCTTCATCTCTAAAGTACACTAAAGAGGGGTAATGTGGACAGAGAGCTGCTCTAAGATAGGGCATGCTCTGGGACCAAAATATTCCAGGTTTGAGTCCTTACTTGACTGCTTGCTGTTTATCTTGACTGAAATTTTTTGAGTCTCAATTTTCTCATGTATGAAACTAACACAGTAGCAGAGAACTGACAACATATTGTGTTCTGTAAAGTCCAGGCAAGTTATTCAAGATCAGGAAATATCTGACTATTGACATTATAGCTCTTAGTCAAATATTCCCTATTCTTACCAAGATTCACAAATATCATCTCCTTTCAATTATTTAGTAAACAAAAAAGTGAGCATCAAGAAAAAGTCCATATTTAGAGCTAAGAATTCCTGACTCTGCTGTTTGTGTTTATTTCACGGATTTGTCAATACTTAGGAAAACAGGAATAATGGAAACATAAACAAAAATAACTCAATTAGGAATGCGGGGGTGGGGGTACCGGGTGGAGGGAGAGGGGCTCCGTCAGATAAGTATCCAGACTCTTGATCTCAGCTCAGGTCATGATTTCAGGGTGATGAGATGACGCCCCTTGTCTGGCTCCGCGCTCAGCCAGGAATTTGCTTGAGCTTCTCTCTCTCCATCTCCCTTTGCCCCTCCCCCATGCGCATGCTCAAGCACGCTGGCGCGCTCTCTCTCAAATAAATAAACAAATGTTTTTTAAAAACCCAACTTAGAGGGACACCTGGGCGGCTCAGTGGGTTAAGCCTCTGCCTTCTGCTCAGGTCATGATCTCAGGGTCCTGGGATTGAGCCCCGCATGGTGCTCTCTGCTTGGTGGGACGCCCGCTTCCTCCTCCCCCTGCCTGCCTCTCTGCCTACTTGTGATCTCTGTCTGTCAAATAAATAAACAAAATCTTTTAAAAAAAACTACAAAACTTAGAAAAAGTAAGGTAGCCCAATAACCAATTTCAATATGTATTTTTACATATCAGAAAACTTTAATTCATTGTGTAATGCTACGGTGGGACCATCCGCTGGGGTTCTCTGTCTTAGACTGTTGTATCAACCATCAGGTCAAGTACAGAGTTGGAAATAGAAACACCTCCAGGTATCTTAAGAATACAAGAATTTTAATACAGGGCAATGGGCGCTTTTAAAATTACTGGAAAGGGGGTGCCTGGGTGGCTCAGCGGGTTGAGCCACTGCCTTCGGCTAGGGTCGTGATCTCAGGGTCCTGGGATCGAGTCCCGCATCTGGCTCTCTGCTCAGCGGGGAGCCTGCTTCCCCCCCTCTCTCTGCCTGCCTCTCTGCCTACTGTGATCTCTCTCTGTCAAGTAAGTAAATAAAAATCTTTAAAAAAATAAAATAAAATAAAATTACTGGAAGGGCTGGAGGCCACCATTGACATTACTGAACTCAAGAGCTAAGTGCAGTGACTCTCCAACACCCACCCTCCTCTTGACACCTTTGCTTGTGAGCAGCGAAAAAAAACCCAAAAAACAAAACTACAGATTGTCTTTGCTAACATTAGTAGAGAACAAGAGAGCTGGTAAGAAATTTCAGCGTGTTTCTCAGAGTGAGTGTTCACGGCGGCCTGCTCCTGATGGCTGGGTTTTAACTCCCGAGGGCGAAGCCACTTTGTGTTCTGGGTAGTCAGAGGACACAAACACTAAATCCGTTTTTTCATTTATCCAGCTTTTTAATGAGAGACACTAAGGTTTGATGTAACCACTCTGCCTATTCAGTATATAATTTTCAAGAATGATGAAAACATTTAAAAAAGCAGTGATAGCACAAAAATACTCTTTGCCACTAGACAGGGAAACAAAAAAACCGGAATTATGTAACTGCCTCTCTCTCCCTTTTCTTACAGAGATTTTCCAAACCTGCAATTTTGGGGGCCATTAAAGTGAAGTTGAGGGGAACTTCGAGATAATTAGCCTGAGCAGAGACTGGAAAGTACCCTTAGCGCCGTTCTGTGTGGAGCTTAGTGGGCCTGACGCAGGCAGTCTCCTTTAAGCTGAAATCGAAAGTTGGCCTCCCAATAATGAATTTTACAAAAATTTACAAAATTATTGAATTTTAAATAATATTTAAATAAGTAAATTTTAAATAATAACAAAAATTTCCCTATTGGATATAGATTATTCTCTGATGTTCATATCAAGACATTTGCACTAAACACCGTTTCCTCACTGGTACCCTCTCCTCCACTGCTCAGCCCTCCTGTACTTGGTGTTCCTCCCACAAATGAGTTAATGAGTTAGTTTTTTTCTTTTTCTTTCTTTCTTTTTTTTTTTTTTTTAGTTGACAAACATTACGTGACCTGTCACCCCTCTCTCTAATGAGATTCAGGTGAGGGCAGGCTTGGGGAGGGCAAGGAGGGAATCCACGTGCATGTATAAATTTGCATCTCTTCCTGTTATCGCTTTGTGCACTTTCCAGCAAGTAAAGGCAATAGGGCAGAGGCCCGGAAGGTCAGCCACTCGCTCTCTCCATCTGGTGCATACGCATCCGTTGTTCTCAGAGCCGTTTGTTTCTGATGGTTACAGCTGCTGGATCAACACTTATTTTTTTCAAAATGACTCAGATCTTCATATTCTGTTTCTTCAGGGTAATACCTATGACAAATATTAGGACGTGATGGTTCTGGGCTAGGAAGAGTGGACGTGACAACTAGCACTCACTTTTAGGAAATAGGATCTGAAGCCTGTAACTCTTCAAGTCTCCTGACTCAGCCACCCAAATTCTAGATATCCACGTGCCCTATTCCTGTAAACATCCAAACTTTCCCCCAGAAACATATTATTATATTAGGTAACACAAGTTGAATGCTCTGACAAAAGTTTTGGTCTATGTGTCTGTGTGCTAGGACCATGAGGTGTAGTTGTGATCAGTTCTAAGTATGGATAGCCTTGCTATTAATTGCTCCTAGCCGTTGGGACTTAGACTGTGCCAGGAACTTCCCCATAGGTTTATGTGGGACAATCCTGTGAGATAGGCAATGTTATTATTATTCCCATTTTACAAAGGAAACTGATGCAAGGTCAGAATCTACATTTGAGCCTTTGGGATCAGATTCTTTCCTGAAATGTCTGTTAAAGTTACTATTACCCTCCTGGAAACCCAGCTTCAAAATGTTAGATCTGGGAGAAATCTGAGAAATTTCAGAGCAACCCATTCATTGCAGGTATGTAGAAAACGAAGCCAAGAGAATGTTGTTTCTTAAAATGATTATCTTGAGGCTCCATATCTGGGTCATGGCAAAACCAAGACTATCACTAGTGTTTTTTTTTTTTTTTCTTTTACATCACACTTTGGCTTTTCTGTGCCCATTCTTCTTTCTTGTTAATGAATCATCTAGCCTTCCCCACTTTCTTCCTAGCTTTTTTGATCTCTGTCCCTTCCTTCCCATTCCCAGTGCTGTCACCAAGTCCAGGCACTGGTTGCCCTTGCCTAGAAAATTGTGGTTGACTGACTGGCCTCAGGACTGCCTGTCTTTCTTCTTGCAACTGACCAGCTATGAGAACAAAGGTAATTAGAATTACAAGCTCCACCCTTCAAAAAAAGGTGTGTCTCTTCCATTCAGTCACTTCTGTTGCCAAGTTTCTTCTTTGCAATTGGTACTTGTTATTTTTTAAAACATCTTTAAACATTATTAAGTCTCAACAATTCCTTGCAATTAGATGCAATTATTAAAACATAGTTTATGCTAAGCTGGGGTTTTTGTGTTGTGCTGTGAGAGCCATACATCCTTACTAAAGTATTCTTTGACCTTGACAAAAACTCTGTATTTTGTTACCTTTGCCCAACCTCAAAAAAATTTTTAAAGACATAAAATACGTTCATTACAGACAACCCAGTGCATATAAATAGTTACAGAAGAAATTAAAATACTTAGAATCATATTCATCCAAATCAGAGCGAACACATTGTCGTACGTTTCTCTTTCATTTGTAAATATTTTTAATCTATAAATCTGGGAAAACCTCATTTCTCTCTGGTAACAGTAAACTTCTCTTACAAGTTTGGGTGGATGGATGAAGCAAGAATATAGATCAATATACCTGACACATAATATTTGCTCAGTAAATGGTAGCTATGAGCTGTTTTTATATTTAACTCTTCATTCTGGAATTAGTTTTTTTTTAAGATTTTATTTATTTATTTGACAGAGATCACAAGTAGGCAGAGAGGCAGGCAGAGAGAGAGAGAGAGAGAGAGAGGAGGAAGCAGGCTCCCTGCTGAGCAGAGAGCCCGATGCGGGGCTCGATCCCAGGACCCCGGGATCATGACCTGAGCCGAAGGCAGAGGCTTAACCCACTGAGCCACCCAGGCGCCCTGGAATTAGTTTTGATGTCAAAAATGAAATAGGGGAATAGCTTGATTTTTTCTCAAATGGTTAAGAAATTGATTCAATTTTTCAAGATTAAACTTTCAATTTTAAGATAACTGTAGATGTGCATGCCGTTGAGATAAATAGAGCAAGTTCCCGCCAGTGGTGAACATCTTGCAAAACTATAATACGATACCAACCAGGACACTGATATTGATACAAGCAGGATATAGGACATTTATTTTTACCACCACCAGGCTCCCTCTTGTTGGTTATTGGTCCCTCATAGCCACACCCACTTCCCTTCAGGTCCCATCCACTTCCTCAACCCCTTTCCACCATTCGTCTGTCCTCTGTTTCTAGAATTTTGTCATTTCAAGAATGTTATATAAATGCAATCGTATAGTATGTGACTTTTTTGGATTGGCTTTTTCACTTAGTGTGATTCTCTAGAGATTCATTTAGGCTGTTTGCTGTTTTGCTGTAACAAGTCTTTCCTGTATAGATGACTTTAGGAAGAATAGGTCCATTTATTTTTATTTATGTTTATAGATTTATTTATTCATTTGAGGAGGTGGATGGGAGGGGCAAAAGGAGAAGGAGAGACAGTATCTCAAGCAGACTGCCTGCCGAGCACAGAATCCCAGCAGGGGTCAATCTCACAACCTTAAGATCATTGCCTGAGCCGAAATCGAGAGTAGCAATCAGACACCTAACTGGCTGAGACATCCAGGCGCCCTGAGAATAGGCCCATTCAGAAGTCACATTGTCTCCATCAATTATCCTCTTTTTAAGTCCCATGAAAATATTTTGTCATTTTCCTCATTTAGTCACTGTATATTATTGGTTAACTTTGTTTTTGTGTAATGTATACAAATATATGTATTTTGGATCTACCTAAAGAAATTTATTAGAAATGTATTTTGTGAGCATAGTCTGCAAAAATTCCTTATTTTAAAAGGTGCCATTTTCTCAAATACTCTGAAATAGTTAAGTTTACTATTTACAGTGGTGGACTTGCGCTGGTTTTCTGTACTCAATTCCCATTTTGAATTTCCTGTCAGGACATGGAGTGATCTTCAGGGCACTCTACTGGCTCCCCATCCCTAGAGATGCACCTCGTCCCATGCGGGCTTTATTTTAATAGACATTTAGTTACACATCCTATGAAGTAAGAAAGAGAAATGAATGAACCTTGCTGAAAGGAAAAACAAACAACAACTTGAAGAACTATACCTGTGCCATGACACGTTCGGCCATTATATCCTAAAGATATAACACATTCCTTACACTGGCAATGAGGGAAAGATAATTTATGTGGTGCTCCCTAAATACCGTGTTTGTTGCACCAAACTATTGGAGAGATCTATTTGTTTTTCACTTGAAATCACTGTGAATCTTATAACCCCAAAGACATAAATAGACTCCATATTTCTGGCATTCTCTTATTTGCCCTGATGACATATGGTCCAAACTACAGAATTTGTATTTTTATAAATATAACTATATAAAATGAAATTTACTGATGTATAATTACATACAATAAAATGTGCCATTTTAAGTGTAAAATTCAAAAGGTTTTGACAAATGTATATATCTGTGTAACCACCAGCACACCAAGATAAAAAACATTTTCAACAACCCTAAAAGTTCTCTTGTATCCCTTCCCAGTCACTTTTCTCAGTCATCCCCAGCCTCTGGCATCCACCAATTAGTTTTCTGTCATTATAGATTAGCTTTGTCTTTTCTGATGTTTTATATAGATGGATTCATACAGTATGTACTCTTTTGCGTCTGGTTTCTGTAGCTCAGCATAATGTTTTTGATGTTCATCCATGTTAATGAATGTGTCAGCTCTAGAATTTATATTTTTATTAGGGCTACTCATGCAGTCATTCAAGAAACATCTGCTATGTGCTAGGCACTGTTCTTGACAATGAAACAACTGTGAATAAAAAGGAGACAAATTCCTGCTCTTGTGGGGCTTGCATTTTAGCAGAGATAGGAAACAAAAACTTCCTATATGTACACAAAACTGGTATGATTTCTATAGACAAAAATAAAGCAGGGAAGAGCATTAAGGAATGCTTAAAGATTTTAGAAAATATTACCTGGGAAAAGCACCGGAAATATATTTTTGAATGTAGAAGGAGATGAAGGACCAAGCATAAAGATACTTAGAAGAAGAGCATTCTATGCAGAAGTACAGGTAAAATCTTTATAAAGAGAGAGAGAGAGAGAGTGGGGGGTGGGTTAGGAGGAACAGAGGGAAAGTCTTAAGCAGACTTTGCACAGAGCATGGAACTGGAGGTAGGGCTCGATCTCACGATCCTGAGATCACTACCAGAGTCAAAACCAAGAGCGGGATACTTATACAACTGCGTCACCACGGCAGTGCCCCTATTTTGGACATAAGTTAAAGGTAGAATTAATAGTATTTGACTGAATGTGTAGTGTGAGAGAAAGGAAAGAGTTACGGATGTGTCTAAGGGTTTTGGCTTGAGTAATTCAAAGTATACCGTCAAGATTAGGGAAAAAAGAGAGAGAGAGAGAGAGAGAGAGAGAGAGAGAAATTAGTCATGGTATGAGAAACAAAGACAGGAATTTACTCTCGGCATGTTAAATTTGAGATGCCCATTTTTGAGTGAGCAGATATGAATCTGGATTTTAAAGGGGAGATTAGGATTGGAAATGCACATCTGAGGTCAAGAGCAGCATATAGATGGTTTTTGAAGTAATGAGATTTGATGATATAAACAAGTATGTGGAGGAGAGGTCTGTGAATCAAGCTATGAGACAGTCCAACTCCAACTTTTAGATATTATGAAAGGATAAGCCAGTAAAGGAGACTTAAAGGAGTGTCTAGGGTAATGATGATCATCCAAGAGAGTGTGTGTCCTGGAAATCAAGTAAAGACAACAAATGGAAGAAAAGGAAGTATCAACTATGTCAAATAATGCTAGTAGTTCAAATAAAATAAGGACTGAGAATTGGCTTTTGGGCTTCTCAGTTGGCAGGGAGGTCTTTGGTGACTCTGCAAATGATTTAGTGAAGTGATTGGGAGTAAATTCCTTACTAGAGTGGATTTTGAAAAGAATGGGTGAAAAGAAATGAGACAACTTTTTCCGGGGATTTTATAAAGGGAGTATTGACATGTCGATAGATTGGATGGGAACCTGGGATCAAGAGAAGGATAAGGTTTAAGATGGGAGATTTTTTTTTCCTAATGGGAATAATCCAGTAGAGAGGGAAAAATTGATGAAGCAGAGAAAAGGGGTACTAAAGTGACAGAGAATGGAATCTTGTACAAAAGTAGAGGGCTTGGCAATAAATAGAAAAATAGAACCACTTATCTAGAAGGCAAGGCAGTGTAGATAGTCCCAGGTGTAGACAGGTGAAAGATGGAGATTTTGTGGAAATTGTCTTTGCACAGCTTCTATTTTAAGAGTTAAGGAAGGAACAAAAGTCATAAGTGGAGAGCGAGGATGGAAGATGAGATATTGACTATTTGAAAGAGTCAAGGGGAAAACCTAAGAGAGAGAATGGTGTAAGCCAGCGAGTGCATGGACTAAGGACACATAGCACTATGACTCAGTTTCCCCAAGAGTCCACTTCCATCTCAGGATAGTGTCATGCTCAGACTTTGAAGTCTACACTGTTGTCTGTGGGTGTTGCTCCTGCTCACTGGATGTACCTCTATTTGATCTGAAGATATGTAAAGACATAATATCTGATTCCCTCCCCCTTGCTAAATACCCAACATATGAAGTGAGACACAACAGGAAAATAAGAGATGCTGCCATTTAAAAGAGGGTGGGACAGGAAACATTAAGAATCACTGGTCCATAGCAATTCTGAAATCCAGCAGGGCAAATACCACAATTTTTTTCTACTCCAGGGGCAAGGAACAGACATTTACTGAGGCAGAAATTTCTTCTCTAGGACCAATTCTCCTTAGGTCTTTGTTCTTTTCTTTGAAATATTGGCTACACAAAGACCATCCTTTTTTTTCCCCATAAGACATGACCCATGTTTGCATCTCAGCCTGATTCTTGCCTGTTTTATTAGTTAGGAGTCAAAAATGTGTTTTCCTTTTGACCTATTTGTCCCTTTCATTTCAAGCTGATATACATCCTTTAAAAACTTGGTGGGTTTTTAAATGATCACATTAAAACCCACTTCACTGTATAAAAGCCTTATTCTGCTTGGAAATCTCCTTATCCTGATTCATTCTTCATTAACTACCCTTTCCAGCTTTTATGATAAAACAGGTGACAGTTTTTTCAGCGGACTGACTAGTACGTAACCCAGGTCCCTGGTTTTCCAGTCCCCAAGAGCAATTTCTTCATTGCCCTTCCATTCTTCACTAATAGTCTTACTAAGGCTCTTCTATCTTCTGACTGGTCCCACGGACAATGCCACCAATTTTAAGTTTCTATTATGTCAGCAAAAAATTTCTAGGAACAAATTTCTATTTGTTAATTGGTGCATTGTAAATAGCCCCCAAACATAATGGTTTAAAGCACCAACAATATATTCTTTCTCATGATGGCTTGACCATGCTGTTCTTTTGCATCCCACGGTGTTGGCCAAAGCTGCTATCATCTGGGGCTCAGCAGAGCCAGTGTCTTAGCAGGGACAACTGCAAGGCTGGGCTCTGCCAGCTGCCTCTTCTCTATATGACCCCTTCATATAATGTCTCCATGGAGCCACCAGCAAGGTGAAATTCAGCAGGGAGCTTAATTTCAATTAGTAGCTTAGGGCTCCTCAACATGCAAGTAGGAAACTGCCAGTCCTTCTTAAGTCTTAGGCGTGGTCCAGCACAGTATTACTTCCATTGTATTCTGTTGTTTGAGATGAAACACATATCATCCAGGCTCACTATGGAGGAGGGTACAGAACCCTGGGAGGTATGATTTACTGGGAGCTGTCTTTGAAGACCAAATACCATACCAGAAGGGGTGAGTAAAAGAAAGGAGCCAAGGAAACTGAGAAAATATGTTAATTGAATAATTTTAATGATGAACCATGGAATTTAAGTTAAATAGGGAGAGAATAAAAGGTTGGTGGGATGGGCGGATCGGTGTTAAGGTGACAGAATTACTGGGTCCTCCTAGAGTTGAAAAATCTTGTATTGAGATATGAGAGTGATCTGGAAAGTAAGGAGGTATTGCATGGAGAATGAGAAGCTTAAAACTGGATTATGGAGGGATTATGGAGGGGTTGTAGGTATTGGTGATGCCAAAGACTAAAGTTGTGGTTTTTATCCTTGGTTACACATTGCCATCATTTCAAGAGCTTTAAAAAATTACCAATGCCTGGGCCTCTTCCCAAACAAGCAAATTTAGATAGATTTGCTTGTTTGGGAAGAGGCCCAGACATTGGTAATGTGTGTGTGTGTGTGTGTGTGTGTGTGTGTGTGTGTGTGTGTTTATTTATTTATTTATATTTATATTTTAGAGAGGGGGGGAAGGGGGAGGCAGAGGGAGAGATAGAGAGCATCTAAATAGGCTCCACACCCAGCACAGAGCCTGATGGGGCTTGATTTCACAACCCTGAGATCATGACCTGAACTGAAATTAAGAGTTGGATGCTGGGGGTGCCGGGGTGGCTCAGTGGGTTAAAGCCTCTGCCTTCGGCTCAGGTCACGATCCCGGGGTCCTGGGATCGAGCCCCGCATCGGGCTCTCTGCTCAGCGGAGAGCCTGCTTCCCCCTCTCTCTCTGCCTGCCTCTTTGCCTATTTGTGATCTCTGTCTGTCAAATAAATAAAATCTTAAAAAAAAAAAAAAAAAAAAAGATTTCCAGGTGAGTCTAATATCCATTTAAGATTGTGGACCACTGATTGTAAGTAAGGTACTTCAGAAGTCTCTACCACAGTATGGACCAAGCATTATCCTAAATCTTTACTTACATTTCCTTACTTAGTATTCACTAAAATCTATGAGGTACATACCATCATTCTTATTTCATAGATGAGGAAACAGCCTCAGAGGTTAACTAGGTCTGCCTGGCACCAAAACCATGCTCTTAACTTTCTAATTTCTTTTCTCCAACAAATGTGTGGATGGGGTAGAATAAAAGCTACTAAAAATGTTCTTAGAAATATGTTTAATTTCTGCTCTTAAGCAAGTTTTATGCATATCAATCATATACTATTTCTTTAGATAAAAATTGCTTTATAACCAGCTGATATTACTCTCTTCTTAGTTCAAACCTCATGAAATTTGACCCTGGTTAGACAGAAGGGACCCCAGGAGCATTCACATAAAGCACCTCCACCCTATACACACACACACATAAAAATAGCCTTTTTTTTCCAAGGGCTATTACAGATAATCTGAAAAAACAATTTTGTACTTAGCATATATCTGTCCCTTAAAAAATTACTCTTGCACACATAAAAATACAACTTCCTCTTATAGTCCTTTAAACAATATGTTTTTATTTGCATTTCCCTATAACAAGTATTTTTAATGTAAGGCTTTTTTAGAAAGGAAGAACTGGAGAGAAGCTTAGAACAGCAAATAAAAACCAATAAATATGACCTGCACAAACTCCTGATTCCCTAGGGACTATAGTCATTTTGAGTTAAACAGAACTCAAGAGTGCCATTTGCCACTAAAGTTTTCATTCAAAAGGACCAAGAACCTAAAGTTTTAGGGGCACCCATGTAGCTCAGGTGGTTAAGCCTCTGATTCTTGATTTTGGCTCAGGTCATGATTTTAGGATTGTGAGATTGAGCCCTCAGCTGGGCTCCAGCTAGGCATGGAGCCTGTCTAAGATTTTCTTTTCTAGTAGTGTCTTTCGCCAGTTTTGGTATCAGAAAAATGGTCTCATAAAATGTGTTTGGGGATGTTCTCTTCTTTTCAAATTTTTTTGGTAAGAGTTTGAGAAGGAGTGGTGCTAATACTTTAAATGTTTGGTAAAATTCACCAGTAAAACTATCTGGTCCCGGGCTTTTCCTTGTTGGGAGATTTTGATTACTGATTTAATATCCTTACTAATAATTGACCTACTCAGATTTTCTATTTCCTTCTGATTCAGCCTTGGTATGTTTATGTTTCTAAGAACAATTCCATTTCTTCTAGGTTGTCCGGTTTGTTGACATTTAGTTTTTCAGAGTATCCTCTTATGATCCTTACAGTTTCTGTGGTGCCAGTTATAATATCTCATTTTCCATTTATAATTTTGTCAATTTGATGCAGTCTCTTTTTTCCTTGGTTAGTCTAGCTAAGGGTTTGTCAATTTTTTTTTATGTTTTCAAAGAGCTGACTTTTCATTTTGTTAATTTTTTTCTATGTTTTTCTGTGCTTTATTTTATTTATTTCTGCTCTAATCTTTATTATTTCCATTCTTCTGCTAAGTTTGGGCTTAGTTTGTTCTTATGCTAGTTCCATAAGTCATAGAGTTAGGTTGTTTACTTAGATTTTTCTTTCTTCTTAATGTAGGCATTTATTGATATGAACTTCCCTCTTTGAACTGCTTTTGTTGCACCCCATGAGTTCTGGTACATTGTGTTTCCATTTTTGTTTGCCTCAAGAAACCTCTTAATTTCTCCTTTACTTTCTTCTTTGATCCTTTGGGTTTTTCAGGACAGTGGTGTTTAATTTCCATGTGTTCATGAGTTTTCCAATTTTCCTCTTGTTATTGATTTCTAGTTTCATGCCACTGTGGTCAAAGAGTATACTTGGCATGATTTCAATCTTCTTGAATTTGCTAAGACTTGTTTTGTGGACTAACATGTTCTCTCCTAGAAAATGTCCCATATACACTTGAGAAGAATCTGTATTCTGCTGTTTTGGGATATAATGTTCTATCTATATGTCATTTAGGTCAATTTGGTCAGTGTTGTTCAAAGCTGCTGTTTCCTTGTTGATTCTCTACATGGATAATCTATCCATTATTGAGAGTGGGGTATTAAAGTCTCCAATTACTATTGTATTACTGTACTCCATTTCTCCTTTTAGCTGTGTTTGGTTTTTGCTTTATGTATTTTGGCATTCCAATGTTGGGTGCATAGGTGCATAAATATTTATAATTGTTATATCTTCTTGATGTATTGAACCCTTTATCATTATAAAAGGAAATTCTTGGTCTCTTTTACCATTTTTAGTTGAAAATCCATTTTGTCTGATATAAGATCAGCTACCCTTGTGGGGTTTTTTTTGTTTGTTTTTGTTTGTTTGTTTGCTTTGTTTTGTTACTATTTACCTGAAATGTCTTTCGTCACCATCTCACTCTCAGTCTATGTAGGTCTTCGATGCCAAAGTGAATCTCTTGTGGGCAGCATATTGTTTGATCCTGGGTTTTGTTGTTGTTGTTATTGTTGTTTTTAGTCCATCCTGCTATTCTGTGTCTTTTAGTTTGAGAAGTTAATCCACTTACATTTAAGGTAATTATTGATAAGTAAGGACTTACCATTACTATTTTGTTAATTGTTTTCTGATGTTTTGTAGACCCATTTTCCTTGTTTCTTATCATGCTGTCTTTTTGTTTTGTTTTGTTTTGATGTCTTTTGGTAATTTGTATGCTTTGACTTATTTATCATGTCCTATTTTGTATTTACTACAGGATTTTCCCTTGCGGTTTTGCTCTGCAGGCAGGGGAAATCACGGCTGTGTTCTCTGTTCCAGTGCCATTCTCTGTAGGGCTGTTGAATGGGTATACAGCTTCCTGTGGACACTGGTTAGGTTTCCTAGTTGGATAGGCTAAAGGCTGTATTCAGTGATGGGGAGGGGAGGTTATGAATTAGATTTCCTGCCCAACGTAGCAGGAGAAGCAGCTCTAAAACTGGTAAAGGTCTTTGTTGTTTCGACTCAAGCCAACCTGCACCCCAATTTCTCTGACCACGCAGGGCCACTAGCTTTGCTCTGCAAACTACTGGCTCTGACCACCTGCCTCTCAGCTTGAGTGCTGTTGGGCTAAACAAGTTCCAGGAGTCATCACCAGCTCTTCTGCTCAAATGGGGCTAAATGCACTCTCTGCAGCAGATGGGGCTATGATTCAGCTCCTTGCCTGGGTGTGGGCAAACTGGGCTCTCAGACTGCCAAATCTTCATGTTTAAGGATCCACATCAGGCAGATCTGCCCTCCTTTGAGTTCCTTGATCAGAATTTACCCCTGACTTAGTTCTGTAGATGAGCAAAGCTGCCTATTGGGGTACTCCTTGGGCACTGCAGGTATGAGCATGGTCTGCCAAGATCCATATGCTGGTTGTTGCAAACCCCTGTCCTCTTCCCCATCATAGTCACACTCCCAGTGGCTGAAGCCCACAGAACCCCATGTAATTCCTGTAGGGCAAGAGCAAAGTGGAGGCTCTGGCAAAGCAACCCACAATGTTTTGGCAGTGCCAGTGGTCTCTTCCGGATCCTCTTTTCCCATGGAAAAGCCAGAGGCTCAGGGGAGACCTCTCTGAATATGGCTGCTGGCTTGGAGAAGGAACACTGCAGTCAGCATGGGGCTGCTTCTCCTACCCTTCTAATGCAGTCTTAGTCACTGAGGTGCTGCGGGGTGTTTCAGCCTTGCCCTTGTGTTCTAGGATTCTCTCAGTCTCATTCTTGAATAGTTGTTAGTTGTTCTTACGAGGAAGAATGAAGTCAGGAACAATCGAGGTTATCATGTTGGTGATGTCACTCCTTATGCCAAAAGCTTTTGTGACACCAATCTACCCCATAATTTGCATGTTTCTCCAACTGAACCACAGACTTCTTGAAATTAAAAACCCTATATTTTTTTCTTTTTCTCCTCCTTCTTCTTCTTCCTCTTTTCTAACATTCTTACCTTGCTGCTAGGTATAATACTAGGCCAATAGTTGGCATCTGACTAATATATAAGTGTTGAATGAGTGAATGAATGAATGAATGAATGAATGAGGGAATGAATGGATAATATATGGGGCCTTAGAAACATGCCTAACCATTGACGATCGCCCTAGGGAAGAATGGCTGGGTATTTTCACATACATACTTCCACTGAGTCATCACCATTACTCCATGACAGAAGTAGTATTAATATTAGCACATAACATAGAAGAAACTGAAGCTTTGAGACAGTCAGTAATGCCTGAGTTTGCATGGTTGGGGTAGTCGTGATGCAAGAGCAGAGCAGTTTGTTTTAAACTCTTAGCCCTTTCCACCGTCTGAACCACTGCTGTGTCGGTCAAGGCTTTTTCTTTGGCACAGCTGAGGGGAAACCAACTTAAACGATTTGGAGATAAAAGAAGACTTTTATTGGAAGAATCACAAAATAACGGGAAGGTCTACAGAATCCAGGGTTGCTCTGGGAACATCAGAAACAGGAACTGAGGGAAGAAACCATCAGGCTAGTCTGCCTTTGCTCAGGCTTCATTCTCTCCTCGTGAAGAGACTCTGCCTGTGTGTTGGGGGAGCGAGGCATGAGGACCACCAGCAGCCCCAGACTCGTATCTTTCCTCCTTCATGACTGGACAGGCCCCTGTGTATGTATTATCCCTTTAAATCTAATTGACCCACTGATTTAATGTGCATCACAGAAAATTTCTCTTGGAGAAAAAAAGGCAAACTATTCAACGGCTCTAGGATACTGACAACCTGTTGAAGAGGCACAGTACTGGCCTAGGTGATAAATGGCCAGCATGGTACCCTGAAGAAGACAATAGTGAAGGTCTACCACGTCCTCCTTCCCTTAAGCCAATATGACTCACATCTATTGCCAGATCTCTGTATTCATCTAAATAACTAGTTTGCTATTATTAATTGACAAGTGTTTGGAAGGTCCACGTATAGTGTAAAAATTATTATGGGATTTTTAAAAAGATGCACATGCATGCACGCATACACACTCACACACACCCACACAGACACACATGGGTGGGGGGAGGGGCAGAGGGCATTGGAGATGCAGACTTCCCGCTGATCGATCACGGGACTCAAGCCCAAGACCTTGAGATCATGACCTGACCCAAAGTCAGACACTTAACCGACTCAACCATCCAGGTATCCTCTAATATGCTATTAACAGATAACCAGGTTCTTAATGTTTTAAGAATGACACCGATGATATATTTTTGTTATAATTGGCCTTTGTCTCTGAAATTGATTAAATCAGCTTCTGGTACTAAAGAGACATGACTGAACTAACATTTTCACTGTTCCAGTATTTTCTAATCATGTTAAGGTGGTGTCGTACACAGGGCAACTGCAGTGGTTTTCCACTTTTTTCTTTCTTTCTTTCTCTTGCCATAAATCTTTCTCAAATAAAAATGTATCCAGTTTCTCAACATATAAAACAGCTAAAAGCAAGACACTTATTTTCTCTGAGGGAATTCAGACTGGGGTGTGGCACGTCTGCAGTTTTGCTCCCCTGCAATGGAAAATTTTACGTGGTCTCAATGGAGGTTCCTCAGGATAGAATCTGTACCCCCCGGTGGAGTGGGCGGGCCCTGTCCTGGAAGCCAGAAGATCTGGTTCTGCTGGTAATTAGTTGTGCAATCTTTGGCAAGACATTTAACCTCTATCTTTTTCCATGGATAGAATGGGGATAATAATTTTGCCCTTTCCAATTTCTGGGGTTGTTGTTAGGATCAAATGACACAATGGATTTAAAAAAAGTGCTCAGCAAATGGTAAAAATCACTATAAATATGTGAAAGGTCTCATGGCACTTACATACCAGTAAGTATTTGTTGATGTGGACAGAACTTCTAAAAGGTGTCCATTTAAAACCTTTCTGTGTCTCTAGGAATTTTAAGATAGTTGCATATAGGCATATTGACATAGAATATCTTTTTTAGCATACATAAGCAGGCAATGTCAATTTTATGAACTATCTAATGTTAGCCAGGAGTTCTACATGTAGGTGCTTGGTCCTAGAAACACTGCAGGATAAATCTATGGAAGAAAAGATGGAGAAAAGTCTGAAGCATAAAAGTAAATTGTGTGAGCAGTAATGGCAAATTCTATAAGCTCGTGGGAAAAGACCACTTGAATTAATTGGTATCGCCATCAATCACAGGCTGTTGATTGCTCTAGGAACAGGGTGTAAATCCCATGAAATGAAAAGTGGGGCTACAATATATAAGTCTATTTCAAGCTGCTGTTAAGAAAGGAAATGAGTAGCACTGTTCAAATGTTGTAGTTCCTCTTGCCAAATGCAACAATTAGACCCACGCTTTCATGAATTAACCTGTGAAGTGAATAAATCTTCTCTTCAACAGTTTCATGTCATTGGTTCAAATGGTGGAGCATTTCTTACATAAAGAACTTAAGAGAATAAATCCATTAGGGAAAGCAGGGGCATTTATTGTACTCCAAAGCTGTGCTTTTAAACAGACCCCGACTCTACTGGAACAAAAAATGGCCTTGTGTTTAAGGCTTGTCAATTCCAGGTTTGCAATCGGCATTGGAAGAAACCAACAAACTACCCACGGGTTTATTCCACATTTCTTCACACTAGAAACTGTGCAGCTTTGTGTTTGTACCTCACCAAATGCCTATAGCCGGTTCCCAGGAGATGAGTAGAGAAAGACGGTGTTCCCAGGTCAGCCACAGCCATTTAATTTTTATCTTTCTAGTAAAATCTGTACTTTCTTAATTTCTACAACTGTGGTAAAAATAAAATCTGTGAGCTGACACACCATTTCTGTTAGCCACCTCAGAAACTTCCTGAACACATCATTTATAAGTGATATCATTTCCTTCAAATGCACACATTTTTTTTCTCCTTTCACTCTGGAGGCTAGAAGGAATCCCATTTTACCTTTTCCATAAATACCAACAGCTCAGTGGAAAGCTGTTTATTTTTCTCCAGAAGCACATTAATGCTACCCACCAACAACAGCGGCTTTTCAAAACTCACAATGTAAGACTGGAAGGGGCCAGCTTTGCCTTTCCCTCCAGGGGTAAAGTCTCAGGCTGTTTGTAAGAAAGGATTTTCCTTTTTACTTTTAGGGCCTCTTTTTTCCACTGATATTCACCCCCAGCTCAGATTCAAAAGGGCTCGGGTACACTTTAAAGTTAGGCTATGGGCAAGTGAACCACGTTACACTATAGAATAAGCATTGCATACAGTGGATTCCTTTTCACATCAGAATAGATCAAGATAAATGTTTTCATAGCCCTCCCCCCCTCCACCGTTAGGAGATTATTTTAAAAATAAATTTAAATGCGTGAATGAAAATACATTGCTTTTCTTATCAATATTCAGGAATATTCAGGTTTTAGCCAGAAAACTTTGTGCCCCATGCATGCCAGGAAGTTCCAGCTTTCAGGCAGGAGTTAACTTTGATCCCCAGGGAACAAATAGCCTCTTAAATGCTTTAGCTATCTCAACAATCAGGAGTGCTAAGTTTATAGAGTTAAGTCTGTGCCTTATGGCCTTAGCCAAGCAAAGCCAAACTGGACATACTCTAGTCATTCCAGAAAAGCAAGTTCTATCATGGGTGGACAGGCAATGCTCAATCTTTATGAATCTGCCCTGTTCTTTACTACTTCAGTGTCTCTGTAACAATTCCTGTTGTCTTCCTTTATTTTTTTATTCTTAGTTTTGGAATAATCTGGAATCTTTTCTTTTAGCTTCTCAATTTCTAGGGTTGTGTTTCCCATCAATTCTGGGCCTGACAACAGTTTTTCATCAAGATTCTGAAAGGTATTCAGAAAATTCAGTCTAACAAAACCAGCAAGTTGCTAAAACCCAGAGCAAATCAGACAGGCAAATTGATCTTTCCAAGGATATACAGCTACTTTCTGTGAAGTCACTGGAAAAGCCCACATTCTGGGACTATGCCAATCCACTGGTTTTGTCCATCACACTAAGCCAATCTATAAGAAAATTTGTGGGTGTAAAACTGCAGTCTTTCTCTGTAAATATAGACTTTTCTCCTCTGCCTGTCTCTCTATTCTAGGGGTTGAGGGTAGAGACAAAAACTCGCTCATCTTTTCATATGCAGCATCTTATATAGCGTCCAACATACAGTGGGTGCTCAATCACATTGTGTATCACTCCCATTTATTATTAATACATCTCATGGGGCATCTGGGTGACTCAGTCCGGTGAGCAACTGACTCTTGATTTCAGCTCAGGTCATGATTTCAGGGTCGTGAGCTGGAGTCCCTCATTGGACTCCATGCTCAGCTCCGAGTCTGCTTGTCCCTCTCCCTCTGCTCCTTGCCACACACACACTCTCAATAAGTAAATAAATAAATAAATAAAATCTTAAAAAAATACATTTCTAACTGGCTGATGAGTATGTCTCCTCAACTTGATTAGAGCTCTTCAAGGGCATAAACTATATGCCATTATTTTTAAAGATATTACAATTCCCAGCAGTATTTAGTACATGTGGGCCGTCCTAAAGATTGAAACCATAGAACATTGTCATAGAATGACATGAACCCAGCTTTCTGAAGAACAGTGGCAGGCAGAATGGTGGCACTCCTAATATGTCCATGTCCTAATCCCTGGAACCTGTGAACATTGACTTATATGGCAAAAAGAACTTTGCAGATATGATTATATTAACACTTCATTTAGGGGATAATTGTAGGTTATCCAGGTGGCCCACTGTAATCATAGTCGTCCTTATAAGAGGGATGCAGGACAAGTCAGAGCCAGAGGAGAAAGTGATGTACTTTGAAGATGGGGAATGGGGACATGAACCAACCAATGTAGGTGGTCACAAGAAGCTGAAAAAGGCAAGGAAGGAAAGAGATTTTTTCTTCAGAGCCTCCAGAAAGCACCAGTCCCCCCAATATCTTGACTTTGGGTTAGTAAAATGATTTTGTACTTCTGACCTCCAGAACTCTAAGAGAATAAATTCATGTTGTCTTAAGCCACTAAATGTGTAGTACTTTGTTATAGCAGAATCACAAAAGACTGATACAAGTACCATGAAGGCAATTTCTGCAAACTGAGGAAAGTAAAACTTACTTGACAAACACATCAAATAATAAAATTGGAAGGGAATTTGAAAAATGATCCCTTCTGATCACCTGACTTAAGGCAAAGGACAGTCTGTTGGACCGATGGTAGATGTGTGTGCATTGTGGAGGGACAACGACTACATTTTATTTTGTTTTGTTTTGTTTTCAGCCCTGCAGGAGATAGAATTCTGCTTACCTTTCATTCATTTGAACCACATATAATATGTTTTTGGTGTTTGCCCAAAGAAGAAAAAAAGGTGAGCTGTGTGGCTGGTAGGCAGGCAACTTCACTTGCAATTTTTCTAATATAGATTGAATCTGGACGTGGCAAGTAGGGGTGATCAAGCAAAACAATCCTATAAACAGATGGTTTGGGAGACCAAATATCTAGTTTTCTTTAAGCCAATTCACTTCTGCTGTGGTCTTGCCCTGACCTCACTTCTACTTTTCAATCCCACACTTCATGGAGTGTGTGTGTGTGTGTGTGTGCGTGCGTGTGTGCTTGTGTTATTCATCTGAACTAAGCTTACCCTTGGCTTAGGAAACATGTGAATTGGAAAGCTGTTCTCAAAATGAGCTCCCTCCTGGAGGATTTCCCAAAGCTTGGCCTGCTTTAATTACTTAACCAAGAAGTTTTCAATGAACTGTTTTGAACCTGGCATTCACAATACACTTGCCTCGTACTGAGCGATAGCTTTATGACAGGAAGCTTTGTTAGCTGGACCACCCCGGGAATGGGGCTTGAATAGAATATGGCTGCCTGTCGACTCAAGAATGCGAGCTTCTCTGGACATGCCACACCTGTGTTCCTTCAGCTGCCCCCAACTCCCGTTCATTTCCCATGTAACTCAAGGTGTTGAACCTAATCCATGGAGCTTTGCCTCATTAGCCTCATTTATGGACCTTTCTCAGGCGCTGGCTACACAAGAAATCTCCTTCCATGTAGTCTAAAGCTGCTTAAAGGCTGTCCAGATTATGCATTTGAAGGATATCTGCGATTTGATGGAACTGTGTGTATACAACCGCCCCCAAACAGTTTGAGAGTGAAATCTTTACGATTCGCTGAAGAGCACGTTTCAGTGTTGAGGGAATTTATCATCTTCACAATCAAAAGTGAACTAAAAATATCATTTAGGTTCAAAGAACCAAACTGATTTGAACATAATTTCTCTTTCTGATGGCAATTCCTAGAATTCCTATAATGTTTCAAAAAAATCAATAACCTTAGCTCTCCTTGTCCCACTCCTTTTCACCCAGCACTGCATCTTCTGGTTTAGAACCCACTCCTTCCTTAATTTTGTGGTAGGGTCCTAAGGGTACAGCGCATTAGCCAGATTTAAATTTTATTCCTATGGTCAAAGTGATTGGTTCAGGGGCAAACATGTGGTCTAAGACGGACCAATCAGAGTAAATGTTGCACTTTTGCTGGGAAGGCTGGGACAAATATATTCACTCCTTTGGGAAGAATAGGGTCCTGGGGTCCTGTCAGTCCTTTGTGTCCGGGTGTGACCTAAGAATGGAGCCCAGACTGAAAAGTGGAATCTAGTGAGGGAAAAACTGATTCCCGGTGACTTTGTTTGAATCCTGGGTCAAGTCTTTCCTGGACAGTTTAGTTACAGAAACCACTAAATTCCTTTTTTGCTTTGGTCGCTTTTGAGTTGGGCTTTGGTCACTTTCAGCGGGAGGGATAGTAAGTGTTACAATGATAACGTTATAATAATACCAAGAGTTCAGAGAGTGTCCAAATCCAGGGGTTTAGTGGTGTCTATAAAAGTGTGGTAGTTGTACTGAGTGCCAAGTCCTTGAATTTAAGCACTTTCTAGGACTCTAAGAAATCAGGGAAGTGAGAACTTTGCTATTGTTAGCATAGCTAAAAATATAAAAACCATCTATTTATTCCTGAAAATCTTTTTTTAAAAAAGAACTCATATGTAAGCACTTAATTAGCCTCTGTGGGAAAAAAAATTTTTTTTTAAAGATTTTATTTATTCATTTGACAGACAGAGATCACAAGCAGACAGAGAGGCGGGGAACCAGACTCCCCACTGAGCAGACAGCCGCGGGATGTGGGGCTCGATCCCAGGACCCCCAGGTCATGACCTGAGTTGAAGGCAGAAACTTAACCCACTGAGCCACCCAGGCACCCCACTGTGGGAAAATGTTTTAAATGTTTGATCCTGTTTGGTGGAGCTGGTCTCTTTTCTTCATCAGGTATATTGGATTGGATATTGCAGTATTTAATGCACTCCGGCTGCAAAATTCAAGTAGGTAGAAAGTAAAAATACATGTGTATCTACCTATGGGTATTCCCCTCAGGATTAACATCTAATGAGACCAATGGTGAGTTTTTAGAATGCAGTTATACATAATTTTCAACTGTTTTCCTAATTATTGTTTCCTATTGAATATTAGATTTGCTTTTAGCAATAGAGATGAAGTTTTGCATTTCTGTAGAAGGATCTGAAATTTTGAACTTTTAAATGTATCTTCAGTTGACAGTTTACTTTGTCTTCCTTCAAAAGATGGTTAACAACAACTCTGTCAAACAAATCTATTGTATTGTTAAAATACTGTTTGTTTGTTTTTTTTTTAACAACTAGGTTTCTTAGATTGAAAAAATTTTTAGTAGATAGGATGTTTTAAAGAACAAATGAGGGGTGCCTGGTGGCTCAGTCAACCTTTGGTTGAGGTCATGGTCCCAGGGTCCTGGATCAAGTCTCACATCAGGCTCCCTGCTCAGCGGGAAGTCTGCTTCTCCCTCTCCCCCTGCCTGCTGCTCCGCCTGCTTGTGCTCTCTCTCTCTCTGACAAATAAATAGATAAAATCTTAAAAAACAGAAAACAAACAAACAAAAAACCCGAAAACAAATGAATAAGAACCAGACACAACATAATTGTGCTATGATAACATCTTCTTTTAGATGTTGGTTGGTATATTTTGTTAACAAAATCTGAAAATTAAAATAATGTTAATGAGGAAATTGTCTTATTTAGAATTTTATTTTCTCTTTGTGCCTAGCTCCTATTTTCCCATTGTTCCCTAGCTTCTTTGATACTTCTTTATTCTCTTTTCATTCTACTAATTTCTTAATTTAGAACATAAGAACTTGGCATTTTCATAGGCCAAAAAGTGGTTGAATTTTTCAGTGATTATTTCATATAGTTCAACATAACACAATTTACTTTTTCAAGGAAATTTCATAGTTTTTAATTTCAACTTCCAGGTTCTTTCTCCTGCCTTAATCTTTATAAATGGATTCTATTTTTATCTGTATCATGATGAGGCTCTCTCTTTCTAGGACAAAAACCAAAATGAAACAAAAACCAAGAAGTTAGTTGTCTGAGCTAAGATGTACTAACCACTATGGGTTGATTTGTTCTCCTCCCTCACACACACACACACACACACACACGTGTGAAAGTTTTAACCTTTAGCATCTTAGAATGTGAATTTGGAAAGAGGGTCTTTACAGAGCCCATCGAGTTAAAATGAGGTCATTAGGGTAGGCCCTAACTCAACAGGACTGGTGTCCTCACAAAAAGGGAAAATTTGGACATGAGACAATCACAAGGAAAGCCTTTGTGAAGACATCTGGAGAGAGGATGGCCATGTGACTGGGCCGAAGCATCTACCAATGGAAGGGTGCCACCAATGCTGGCAAATGCCAGAAGCTAGAAGAGATAAGGAAGGATTCTCCCTTGGAGCTGTCAGAGAGCGTGACAGAGATGAAACCTTGATTTCAGCTTCCAGAACTGTAAGACAATACATTTCTGTTGCTTTAGGGCACCCCGTTTTTGGTAACTTTTTAGGGCAGCCAGAAGCAATGACTATGGAAATTTTAGGCACGGTGGCTCTGCAGTAGTTTACCAGCTCTCATAGGAAAAACTGATATTAAGTAACAACTTTTTTTTTTGGTCTCCAGAAATTGAAGGCCCTCTTGTTCAGTCCCCCAAGAAAATGTCTTGTCAATATTATTTGAAAGAATATGGAGTAGAGTCCTAATGACTATTGTGTTATCTAAATTCTATTCAAGTTATGATGTATGGTATGGAAAAAAATGAGACTGCTTATTTAAGACTAATTTTGGCACAATACATACTTAAATGTTCTCAATGTGTAAGAAAGATTTCAGTAATAAAAAATCATTTTAAAGAATCCCACACATCACAACAGAAAACAGACATAGAGCCTTGTCTTATGGTTGCAGGAAAGTATCAAACTATGTTTTATTGAAAATTAAGAGAAGTTACATTATAACTATGCTAATGGCCAAAAATTTCGTATTAGACAGGTGTCTGCAACTACTCAAAATTACCTGCGCCTAGTCCAAAAACCTCAGTAAGAAACAATTTTAGATGGGTTCAAAATAATAAATAGCATGAAATTTAAAATTGAAATTTGGCATGTTTTTGGAATAAGTATGAGTGGATACATATGCAGGGCATTCTTTTCTCTTTTACTTTTCCTGTAACTCTACTTTAATGATGATAATAATAGGGCTATGGACATATTATCTTCTCTTTCACTCTTTCCTTTCAAGTGTTCACATTATTTTTTACTGATACCAATATTAGCATTTTTGTATCCTTCCCAAGTAGATTGAGAAAATACATCAATAAAAATTTAAATTTTTTTTTAAAGATTTTATTTATTTATTTGAGAGAGAGGCAGTGAGAGAGAACATGAGTGAGGAGAAGGTCAGAGGAAGAAGAAGACTCCCCGTGGAGCTGGGAGCCTGATGCGGGACTCAATCCCGGGACTCCGGGATCATGACCTGAGCCGAAGGCAGTCGTCCAACCAACTGAGCCACCCAGGTGTCCCTAAAAATTTAAATTTAAAAAACAGATAACCTGAGGTCTAGATAATAACAAAATATCCCTTCAAAAAGTGGTATAAGGAGTATAGAACAGGTGGCCAGAATTCTAGAATTGGAAACTTGGCTTTAACAAACCATAATTTACATTTCTGTCTCTTGTGGGCTGGACACAGAGACTTACCGAGACCAACATAAATTCATTTATGGAAATGCAACTTGCCCTTCTATACTTGTACTTTTGTTGATAACTTGTTGCAACCAATTCTATATTTCTTTGGATCTTTGAATTGATTTGCTAAAAGTTATCTACTGACCAAAAAGCTAAAACTCAGGATTCTCAAGTCATGAGACTTGTTCAGAGTCAACTTTTATTTTCTTTCAAAATGTTGTACAAGTTGCAAGAGAGGAGATGTAAATTACCTTATTAATTCTGATAAAATATGGGTATACATTTAAAATACATTAAAAAAAAAGTGGCATTGATATGTCTATATATTCTGTTTTGCATGTGATCCGACTATATTTTCCTTTGAAGAGAAGTCCCAAGAAAACTTGTAAATACATGAAAAGTTAATTTCTTTAAAAACTGTCAACAACTCGACCCTGGTTTATCAGTAGGAAAAGTCATCAATATAGGAATACTCCCAAGGTGTCTACTTTTGCTGCAAAGAAATTAAGAATTAATATTTTGCTTGGCACATTTAGTCATTGTGGAAATTAATTAAAAAAACAAAACAAACCCCACCACAGTGAAAAGGTATTTGAAAATGCATACAAGGTTAAATAGTCATTAGGAAGGAATTAATTAAGGGTAAAGAAGACAATGAAAAGAAAATGTGTGCTTGGTCTCCTGCCTCAGTATTGATCATCTACCTTGTAAATTTAAGGGCTTACTTTCAATGTCTCTGGCAACTTCTTCAGTCCTTATCACTCATTATCACTCAGCCCTCTGATTCTGGTTTCAGTCTGTGCTGATAGAGTAAGATGAGATCAAGCTAAAGGCATACCAGAAGGTATAGCCATTTGAAATGCATTCTACAATCAATTAGAAATTAATTTGCAGTATCAGTGGAGGTGGAACATAATTACAGGCGATTGAGAATTGACTCTGTACATGTGCTCATACGCTTGTGTTTTTGTACATGTGGATACAATTTTGTGAAGTGAGGGGGAAATCTCAAATTACTTGGCTGCTTCTGCCTTATTACATTGTTCGACATTCAGTTGGCATCACAGGTTACAATAGAGGGGAGATGAAAGTATTTAATGAAGCCTAGACCTGCTAGCTTAAGAGCAGCTGAGCATTCTCTCGGATGGTGGTAGGGCTCGCCTCCAGAACCCTTCTCAGGAGATGACAATATCACCTGCGTATCTCAACCAATATTGGCTTAAAATGTGAACATCAACTGAATGGAAATACAGACTCCCCCACCCCCCTTTTTCCTTTCTCTTCCTCTGTCTTTTCTTCTTCCTTTATCTTTCTCTCTCTTTCTTTCTCTTTCCCTCTTTCTTACCTCCTTCCTTCCTCTTTTTTTTTTTTTTGTTTGCTTTTTACATGTATGTACATTATAATTCTTATTAGTCCAGGTTCCACACTGGACCTTGATAATGTCTGAAGAAATCCTTAATCATTAGGACAGAGGGAACATAAGTGGCCTCCTTTTATTCCTGGTCTGCTTGCTTTCTCGAGAAAGCATGAAAAACCTCTTTATTCGAGGGATTGCTCACCCTTTAAATTGCCCCACAGATTCGCTTTTATCTAGGATGTCTTTTTAGGTCTATGGATGCCTGACTCTCTGACATCCTAAGTCGGATGAATGGCCTCATTTTCAATAACTTTCGCTTTGATACACATATTTTTGAAAGCTTTCCCCCTTTTCTTCCTTTTGGAAATTGGATGTGTTAAACGTGCCCTGACTGCTTTAGCTTTGCCTATCTGTCTGGTGGGGAGCTGGAAAATTTACATTTAAACAGCACCTCCAACAGTTCTTAATGATGTGCTGAAAGGCAGCTGGCTCTAGTCCAAGTCTGGGGTTTCACTGCTCAGGCAGGAAGGTCAGTTTAGTCCTAAGGGGAAGGGAAAAAAGTACTAGACTCTGTATATCCTGCATGAGAAAAATTACAAACTCAGATGTAATATTTAAAATACTTCCTTCTTAATTTTAAAGTAATTGCGTTTAGTAGGCAGTGAACTCCCAATGGTTGATTAGCTTAAGACGTTTTGCTTTAGTTTGGATGTAAACCTCTAAGTGGCCTACTTTCATTTTCGTCTGGTTGAACAGTTTGTGGTTATAATATTTAAAATAAACTTTTAAAATGACCATCGTAAGGGGGTAAGGGAGTTAAAAAAAAAAAAACCCACCAAACCTCAATTTTTGAAAACTTTTTCCTGAAGACCTCTGCCTAATTGTTCCAATTAGGACATGAACACTTATATCAAATATGTGAGTTTAGTACAGTCTCAGAAGCCACAGAGAGCAAGAAAAAAAAAAAAGCAGGCAAGTTTTGTATTATTTCTTAGATTAGCTATTTATTTTCCTTTTTGTAAATTTTTAAAACATGGTTATGCCTACCTGAGGTGGGGAGAACAGATGGTATGCCTTGATAGCTCAGAAGGAAAATCTTAGTGACATAGGACTACAAGCCAACTGACAAGGAGATTACTTATGGATGATGTGTGCTCTTTAGTTATCCCTGAAACTCCCTTGGTACAATTAACCCACTGGTTGGGAGGTGAAGGCCAGGACAGATAGATTAACATAACAACTGTTCTTCACAACTAAGTCATTTGTTAAATAAAATCTATGGGAAAGCCAATGTCATAAAAGAAGTTGGATAGCATCACCGGGGTGTTATCACTCCTGTTATCCTTGAACTCTAGACACTTAATGATCTTCAAATAAGTAGTATTTAAATAAATCTCTTTTCAAACGACATGAAGGGGTGGAGCGTTTATTTAATAACCACAAACATAAAGTAAGTGGTACAAAATTCCCATTTTTTAAAAAAGGTTTTATTTATTTATTTGACAGTGAGAGAGGGAACACAAGCAGGGGCAGAGGGAAAGGGAGAGGGAGAAGCAGGCTTCCTGGTGAGCTGGGAGCCTGGATGTGGGGCTCCATCCCAGGACCCTGGGATCATAAACTGAGCCACCCAGGTGTCCCTAAAATTCCCATTTCTAGATTTAATTTTGAGAACAATGCAATGTGCTCAGTAAGCCTTCAAATCCTAAAGTTAAACATTTTTTTGCCCCCATTTTCCACTCTTAAATCTATTGAAAAAAATGATTGCTATTGCTTTTGGATTTTTGAGCACAAATCATGTTGTTTAATGCATATTGAAGAAGGCTGGTTAATGGACATCAATCAGTGCAGAAATTGCTCAAAGACAGCATGTGCATTATGCTGAGGTTTGAGGAAGATACCCCTATGCCTTGGCACAAACACAACAGGAAACTTCTCGTGACTTTCTGTCCACAGAATCACTGCATGAAAGACAAAAAGGCAGAACCACTTTGTGATACACTGAAATATTTTGTTATCTCTATGTGGTTTCTCTAAGAACAGAATTTTATGAAGTCTGAGATCACTCTGACAGGCATCCATTAAAACGTGACTGTTTTTCGTCTATGTGCAGATTCCTGTATGGTGATGTTTCTTATTCTTCTTTCAGGTTGTAAACACCTTTGAGAATTGGTAAAAGTTACAGAATTTAGAAAAAATGTGTGTGTGTGTGTGTGCGTGCGCACACACACACACACACACAGACAGAAGTTGCGAGTCTTATGAAGGAGTTCCATGAAATCCCTGAGAATGTCTGTGAAGCCTTGGGGCACACAGGCCACAGGGTATACTTTGATTGATGAATTCATCTTACATTTTTATAACCTTTCTAGGCTGCCTGCATTTTATCAGTACTTTTTGGTAAAGGGAGCCAAGATTCCTTTAAAAATCCACAAAAAGATGAGATTCCTTGAAATAGAGAGTTAATAGACAAACAAAACTCAAAACCCAACAACCCCAAAGAGTCAATTCCTTTAGGAAAATCTGTCATTCTTTCCCAGATGTTGCTACTTCATTCTACACTAGTGAGATTCCAGTCCTTCCCTTCCCTTTGCTCCTTTCACCTGCCATTTTTTCTACCTCTCCCCTCATGGACCCTAATATGGGCACATTCTTACCCGTTCTGTTCCCAACTGGTGTGACATCTTTTATAAGTGCATGCTCATTTAATTTGTGAAACTGGGTCCCTTTCTTTCTGTGTATACAACCCAGAGCATCTTCCCCTTTCTTTGAAAAGACTTCTTCAAGAAAGAGAAGTTCTGAACTGGGGAAATATTCTTTCTCCAGATTAGCCAATGCCTTGATTCATTTTAAACGAAAGATGGAATGCGTTTTCAACACTCCCAGTTTACTCTTCCTACCGCAACAAGCCAGGGGATGGGCTTTTACCTGCGGGAAGACTGGTGGTTGCCTCCCAGGCAAAAGAGTTCTCTTCACATGCAGTTCTCCAGCCTTCCACTAGTTGGGGCTCTATACAAAGGAAAGAAAACAGAGGGGCTGCTTCAGAATTATTTACTAACAAAGCAGCATTTTATGTGTGGTATCCCTAAATGATTTCCTCAGTCTCTGAAAGAAGCTCGCTGATTTTTGTTCCAAAATACCAGTCATGAGGTTGCATTATAATGTTGGGTCAGTTGTGTTTGCATTGCTTACCTTTGTCAGAGTCTAAACCCAGTTTTTGGTATGACTTGCAGGGACCCAGTTCCCCCAACGCGTCATTATTACAACATATGAGAATATAAAATGCACAAATGGAACATTCTGTACATAAGTAGTAAGACCGGGCGCCTGGGTGTCTCAGTGGGTTAAAGCCTCTGCCTTCGGCTCAGGTCATGATCCCAGGGTCCTGGGATTGAGCCCTGCATTGGGCTTTCTGCTCAGCAGGGAACCTGCTTCTCTGTCTCTCTCTGCCTGCCTCTCTGCCTACTTGTGATCTCCATCTGTCAAATAAATAAATAAAATCTTAAAAAAAAAAGTAGTAAGACCATCTTCTTTGCCAGTTTTTTTCTAGGACAGGGCGGTCTCTAGTTATCTTTTAAAGCCCATGGCAAAGTCCTGCACAAACTGGACCCTTAATGAGTGTGGTTTAGTTTCTGGCTCTCCCTAAGGACCTGAGTTTGGATGAGACTATCTAGTACCAGTTCTCTGGAAAAGCCTTTGGGAAACTGTCTTGGTCCATGATAACACTTGGCTCTCTCCCTTGGATTTACTTACTCTGCGTCAGGCTGAAAGATTACCTTGGGTAGTCACATAGAATCAAGGTCTCCCAGTGCTTTGCTTAGGTTTGTTTATCCTGTCTCTCTCCACCTCCCCGGAGATCCTTTGGCAAATCTGATAAACAATGCCTTTCTCTTGCTCAAGGCAGAAAGTCCAATCGAATACAATGGGAGGCCAGACTTGGCTGACACGCAGGCTGCAGGTGTTCTCCGCATTGTGGTCATCTAAACCAGATGCTGGGAGTCTGAGCACCTGCTTCCCTTCTCTGTCTACACTCTGGAGACTACCACTCCTCCGTAAAGGAGGCCAGAGAACCAGGTTGAAGAGAATAATGTACCCAGGGCAGCATCCTTCTGACACATAGAATGAGTTGCCCTAGAAACAGTGTCACATAGTTCCCCTTGAAGTTCTCCAGGACATACAGTTTGATTTGTGCTCTCCCTCCCTTTCCTCATCTGACACGGCCATCCTCTCAACACACGGGCCTTGGACACTACAGTCTATAGAGGCAATAATCAGTGGCAATTTTACTTTCCTCTGGATTATATTATCTGGAAAGACAAGACCGGCCATGGACGAGAGGGTGATGGTTTTTATAGTTCTGATAACAATGATACAGATGTCGAAAGCCTTGCACAGCCTCAGATTTTACGAACATTTCTATAGGTGCCATAAATCTCTGAATGGTCCCGAAAGAACATGAAATCTTCTATCTTGAATGTGGAATGTTAATAAGAGATCAGGGAGAAATTGGTCCGTGTTGGAGGGTGACTCTGCTCTCAGCACTGGCTGCCAGAGAGGTTAGTTCTGGTATTTTTATTAAACCGATTCTAGGTTCTATTATCTCAGTTCTAAATATTAGTAATAAACTGAGTGCTTATGTGTTCAAACCGTTAAGAGCAAAGCTGAATGAATTAAGGCCTGTCCTGCTGTTAATATTTTTATTTCTGATTTTGATGTTCTTTTTCCTCACAAATGTCTTTCTGGACAGAGCTAATATTTTGCATTCATGTAAGAGATATATTTTCTCTGTGTATCCCTGCACTGTGTTCCCAGAAGTCACTGGAGAAAGCTTTTGCTTTGAGGATTGAAGCCCTGAGCCCACTCCACTCTAGAGGCCTCCCTGCAAACCAGCCCCAGGAAGGGGCCTGGGGCCACGGCCTGGAGGAGAGGCACGCACTAGGCCTGTGACCTTCTCAACATCACCGGGAGCCCCTGGTCTCTTGTTGGTGAGCTTCCACTGATGCCACAGCTTGAGGAAGTCCTTTAGAATTATTCCCTGTAGCTCTGTAATACATGGATACATTATGGTTCCTGCCCCTCAGACCAAGTCTACCGTGAAAAGACTAGGATCTGGGGTGGGTCCATGGGCAGGAGAGGGGGCAAGAAGCGGGGTGAGGTGGGTAGGAGAGGCGGGCCAAATCAGAACTAGTGGAGTCCAAGTGATAGGAAGGATACGTGATGTTTGCTGAAAATTCCTTGAAATAAACCAAAGGGTTCACAACAGATTTCTCCAGAAAGGGCCGCTTTCCACTTCTCAGCCAGAGCCTCATTAGAAGAGGCACCCAGACCTGACACAATTAGAGGAAGAGAGAGGGGGCCTCTGGTAGGTGAGAAACTATGGGCACCCAGATCTGCGGCTGGGTTGTGCCCAGAGCTTGGAATCCATTTGGGGTTACTAAGGAAGGGATGGGGCGTGGGGTGGGGGCAGGGGGGCTGCTTAGACGGAGATGAATATGGAAATAGAGATTACAACCAAAGATAAACAATGCATCTTTTATTTAATAGGATTGGAACTGTTTTCACTTATCTGCGTGACTCTTTTGTGCCTCTTAATTTGTCCTTGAAGTTCTGTATCTAATCATTAGCTGAGCAACCAATAATTCTCCCTCAGTCCCCCACCCCTTTTTACGACCAACTTTAATCTTTCGACTCAGTGAAAAACATGTTTCCCCTATCATAACTGGTTTAACAAAAATTCTCTTTCAAGTTTAGATTGCTCAGATACAAGGCTTTCCTGCAGCTTCATGCTAGAGAAAGGAATTTACATTAGAAAAGAGAGATTTATGATAGCATTGAATTTCCATTTGAATATGGAGAGTTAATAACATGCATATGTTTTTTTATTATTATTATTTTAAGGTCTGAACGACGCCATAGGCAAGGGGAAAGCTGGAAACTGCGGGGCTGGCAGGACTCAATGAATAATTTAATCTGGATTTCATTCACAAACAGCAGCTCACTCCTAGGGAAAGGACCGGTGCGCTTCCCCACATCGGAACTGGAGTAAGTGCCAGGATTTCCTGATTTGTTTACATTTCTCAAAAAACCTTTTTCCCCCGGACTAGGACAGAATTAGACTTCCTTTTCCACTTTTGGCTCCTTCCAGGCTATTCTTGTTCAAGGTATTCTCTCCCCTTTCCCTGCATTCTTCTTTGTCCAAGTCTCAGCTGGGTTCTTTTGTCTCAGAGAAACAACCGATGGGCCGTGAAAGAGGTTGGCAGGAGGAGAGGGGTCCCGGGGACAACAATGGGCCGGCAGGAGCCGGCTCCACCTTCAGATTTCCGAGCTCCTGTTCTGTCTCTCCCCAGCCTGGCTGTGGGGTCCCAGGGGCCAGGGTGGGAGGTGTGTCACGTGACCTGGCTTGAGTCCTGAGGTTCCAAAGGGAGATGCTGAAATCACTTCCATTCCCAGACCCTCTGCTGGACCCTCGTGGTCTCTGGGAGAACACGGTTTCAGCCAGATCTAAGCATGGCGCAGCAAAGTTGGCTCTGCAGGGGCCAAGCTTCCAGGACCCGTAGCTCTCCAGGCTTCTATTTTCTATTCACCCTCTTACCCTTTCTGCCCAGTTTGGTTTCACTTTCACCATCTTGACCATCTCCAATTGTTACAAAAGCTTGTTTTGAAAATTTACTCTACGTTCATCTGTTTATGAATGTTTGGCAATCTGGGAATTAGTTCCTTTTCCCAAAAAGGGAACTGTAGGCCCTGGTCAGTGGCTGATCTGCATGTATGAAAGGCAACCAGATCTTGCTGGGCCCTGCAAATAAGACTGGTCAGAGAAACGTTTATTTGCGTTTCTATTTCTTTTTTTCTTCTCTCTTGTTTCTGAGGCTAAGGTCTCTTTGGATTTCACTAGTTAAGGTCATGTCTATTTTGAAACAGCTCTGCCTTTCTGGCCTTAGGGATGATTGTGAAAACCGTCTTGGAACAACCCTATCCTCCCCCTTTGGATATCTTTCTTTCCCATCTTGGGTTCCCTGGGGCGGCCAGTGTCATCCGTCCTTTTTGCTTCCCTAGAAATCAGACCTAATTCTCAGCAGAGAAGCAGAAAACTTTGTTTGTCCTGGAGTATGGCTCTAAACATTAATTAGCACCATCCCAGTTGTTATTTGTATCATAGCAGGAGAAATTTAAAGCAAAGGAATGAGTCTCTAATTGTAGAATTTATGATATCAGTGGAGGTCCTCTGAGCAAAATGTCTTCCAAGTGTTCCTGAAATCACATCATATTGAGGATAGATTATGCTTAAAGGAGGGGGTCGAGTCAGGCACATGTGTTTATTTATATCCTTATGTATACGTACATAGATGTACACACAAGGAAACACAGTTGATCACAAAAAGATCCCGCTGGGTCTGCTGCACACATGGATGAATGGCCAGGAGCATTCTCTGAACCATATACTAAAATAGGGATGCTGTGAATCAGGACAATATTTTGCTTTTGCAAAACGTCATTGCACAGCATTCGTCTACTCACTCAAGTAACTGTGGGGATGCCTGCCTTTTAGAAAGCCAAAATGGCCTCCCTTCTCTGACCTCCTGCAAAGGTAGGCAAACAAGTGGCTGTTGTCCTTATAACCTACACACATACTCAGGTGCACGCAGTGGACTAATGTGCAAAAGGAGAGTTTAAACGGACATTGGCATAGTTGGGGACATCAAAAGAATAACATTTTTCTTCTTTCTCCTGCTGGTTTCAGAGGTGGCTTTGGATTCTCTTCTGCTTTGGATTCTCTTCTACAACAAGCACCTAGAAAATGATCAGCGGACAAGTGTAAGTGAAGCACATACTCCCCAAATCACATCATGTCCTCATCACGGTCTAGAAAAAGATAGAAAATGAGTAATGACCTGAGGGCCAATACGACAGGTATCTTCTGAGGGAAAAAACCCCCACAAGAAATGTGTGATGGGAAGAAAAGAAACCAGATTTATGACAACGTTAATAGAAAACCTACAAATCTCTGAAATCAGGTGAATGAATATGCAAACGAGAGGGTAGAATATAATACTTTGTATTTATTTTTTACTCTCTCAACTGCTTTACTGAGGTATGACCAATGGATAAAAAGCTGTACACAGTTGACGCCCGTAACTCCCTGAGCGTGGGGGAGAACGCAATACGCTGGTGCTGTGTCTACGGGTACCACGGACATCGGCATTTTCCGTTATGCTTCATACAACGTTGAATGTTCTTAATTCCGGGTCTTCATTTTGAGAGAAGACTAGATGCAGGCAGCTTCCCTGAGAGAGCTTTCCCTATCTCTATGAATGTAGCAAATATTCGGTAGGACCCTCAGATTTCTCTAGTTAGTAAACAAGACCCAAGGTTTCCCGGAAGGGCCCCTTGGACCCTAAGGAGTACTTAAGACCCAGCTTGAGCACTCTGTAGGCTGACCCAGTGATTCTTTTGGGCTTATCCCCAGTGGTAAGCTAGGCTCCTGCACAGAGGAAACACGCATTGGTTTGAAAACAGTCCCAGTGTGCTGGGCACTGAAGCTGACGTGGTTTCCATGTAGCATGTACACGTGCTGGTTTTGCCTTATGATTGTCAGAAGGCTGAGCCGTCTCACCTGTGCCAGGCACTTGAGAGTCATCTAAATCCTGGTGGACCGTGTCCCCTCCCTAGCTGGGAAGATTCCTCCTCTCACACAAGAAGGGCACTGCCTCTTTCTTTGTCATCTGGCAATGCCGAGAGGCTGCAAAGGGACACATTTTCCAAGCCCCGATTTCTGTCTTCTCATATACCATATTCTTAATTCAATAGCTACAAGACTACTGTATGTTGAGTCAGATGTGAAAACACAGTGGTCTCCAATCCTGGAAACATTTTCTTCTAATAATTGCCACACTTACATGACTTCAGATATGTACATGGTGGTTGAGTAGCTGAGAGCAGGTTCTGGTTCTATATAAATGACCTCATTTTCTTTTTAAAGAGTTATTGTGTTTTTGGTAACTGTCATGTCTCCATGATGGCTTACGTGACTTCCCGGAATGATCAGCGGGGTCCTCCTTGGTCTTCAGCCTTTCCTTATAGATTCCCGAAGATGCTTTTGGAGGCATCGCTGCCTGAAGCCAGGGTTTCTGGGTAGTTTTAGTCACTGAGAAATCAACAGAGTTGTGGGTACATGGGCAGCAGTCAGCTTGGGGTGGCGTGAGGGCTGCACAGAATAAGTCAGCAGATCTGAAAAACCATGTGGATATGACCAGCATGGAGACTTGGCCTTCCTTGTAAATTGCCTGTTCCATTCTTGGCAGAGAGTATGAAGGCCTCTATTTCAGAGGAGGGACAGCTGGGACACATGGGGAGGGTACGATCATTCACTACTTTGGGATCCATTGGCAAAACAAGATGAAAGCACCCAGT